>JAGFNX010000050.1:0-48836 GCA_017657125.1 Scopulariopsis brevicaulis
AAAVAMAACYCGBCACGGGGCCCCCCCCCCCCCCCTGAGGTCCGCTCACAGGTGTCTATGGTCCAGCTTCCACGGCGCACGGCGGTTAACTCGGAGTTTCAATTCATTCTATCAATATATCGAGGTGCCCCAGACGCTACTGTGATAGCTTCAATTCTGGTCATGTATTGAGGAATCTAGGGCCGCAGTCACATCTCAGACTGGGGGTCCAACGCAACTGATCCAGAACACTCGAGACAGCCTGCGGAGAATGCATGATGCGTGATGGCCACCTCTGGTAGGGACACTAGGTCTCCTGTGTGCGCGTTGATGGACCGACAGAGGTTGGAGGGCTTGACATTCGATTAGCAGCTGAATTGATGACTTTAGCATGTGAGGATTTACAAACCTTTTCAGGGAATGGCCCTGAGGAAGAGCGAGGTGGATGACGGCCCGCAGAATGGTGTCGACGCCCACCTCGCATGCTACTGTCGTCCGTGGGCATTTTCGAGAAGACGGATTGCTCGGCTCCCCATAACGAAACTCACTTGCCAGCTGACGGCTGCGGGCCTGAGGCATTCCCCGATGAGGTCGCCCTCACCTGCAGGGAGGTTCCGGCGATATCGGTGGGGATGGGCCGCTGTTTCTTACCTCGACGCACTGGGCCGAGTTGTTGCCTAAAGGCCTAACCCAGCTCATACGCCGCTATGAAGGATCACAGGACCCTGAGATGGCCGTCTACAATGGTTACCAACGGCACCACCCGAGACGCGGGGCGTTCACGTCCTAGTACCAGTAAATTAGCATCAGCTATCGTTGAGAAAAGCGGTGCAGCGGAGAATAGGCAAGTGAACCGCAACATCTATGAAACGAAACCGAGACCCAGATTTTGAAGAGGAGTGGGCGGAAATGACTGCTGTATCTTTAAGGGAAAGGACGGACGGGATATCGGATCCGTTGCCGGACTCCCAGCATCCCCAACATAGCTTCGTTCTACAAGCCTGGGAGTAGAAACGTACCATTCAACATCACTAAGCTGAAGTTTCCGCACACGCTGCCCGCCACGGTCTTTGCCCGCCTTCTTATTGTGGTGGAAGTTGGCTGGCTTTTCATACCCAACTGTAGAAACCATTAGCACCCATGGTCAGGAAGTGAGCCAGGCGAGTGACAACAAACCATCTTGATCTTCGCTTTCGCGGATCTCATAATTGAGGACAAGATTCTTGATGCGCTGCTGCTCCTCACGTTCGGCTTGCTGTTGATTACGCATGGCCACAGCGAAGCCCGAATCCGACGGAAGTTCAACTGTGCGGGTCTTTTCGCAAGACATGTTGTTAGTCCAAAAAATCTAAAAGGGGTGGATGCAGCCCTTCTCGTCAACCTACCTGCTGGCCTTTGCCCTTCTTCGTCAGAAGGGAAAACGCCATCTTCTCTGGACCGGCTTCGGGAAGTTCTTTCGGCATTTCCTCGTGTTTCGGAGTGTGGCTTCGATTCTTGGCCGCGACTGGTATTGCCACATCAAACTGGGGCTTTCGCTCGAACTTGCGCGACTCGAGGCTCTCTGCCATCATACGGCTGAATTCTCGTTCGAAGTCTGCCGCGTCTTCGGGGTCGACTTCTTCCTGCTGCCGCGTGACGACGATGTTCTCTTCTTCGGAATCAGACCCGTCTGCCGAATGGCGCGATTCATTTTCATCCTGCCGACAATCAGCCAATGGACAAAATCAAGACCATGCCAGAAAAGAACCGTGTCATACCTCGAGCATATCGTCCTCCGACTGAGATTCTTCGTCAATGTCGCCCTCCGCTTCAAGCATGAAAGCATCGCGATTGTCATCCTCGGAATCATATTCCGAGCTTCTGTCCTCGCTTTCAGCCGCCTTACCGGCCCCCTCCAGCTTCTGCTGCTCGGAAAGCGCCAGCTGCAAAGCAGACGCTGCTTCCTCGAGGTTTGGGGCGAACTGCCACTGGGGGCGAGTCAAACCGAAGGTATCTTGCACTGTGAAATCTACCTCCATAGGCAGGGGGTCCTTGGTATGGATGTAGTACTGCGGTAGATTGGCGAGTCAGCGAAACCGGTCCTCGTACAAGAGAAAAATACTCCTCGTCGAAAGACAACACAAACCTGGAACAGAGAGAGGAAGACATCCAGTTTCTTCCCTGCGGCCCCCTTGTTGAAAAACATGCCGCACGTTTCCAACAACGTCGTGATGAGCCTTATACGGAAGAAATCCCCTGGCAGGTCATACGGAACTACCCGTCCGGGAATCGGGGGACCACCTAATAACATCAGGTCAGTATTCCCGTTGCTGGTGTGTATCAGGTCTAACGGTGTAACTTACCATGCCCAAATGTAAGTATTCTATACATCGTGTCAAAGATCACCGGGTGCTCAAGCATGCGATAGTTGTAAAGCTCGCCCAAGTATCTAACCTCGGCAATCCGCCTCTGGTAGAACTTGAAGTCGTTTTGCTCAAGGCCAAAGGAGATGGACTCCAGAACGCGACTGACAACCCTGACCACAAAGGAAGGGTGATGCCGATACAGCGCTCCCAGCAAGATGGCTAGCAAATGAATGTTCCCGTACTTGATCTTTCCCGGCTTTGAAAAGACCTTTTCGAGGATATGGACCACCTAAATGATCGTATTAGCTGGATTATCCACTTACATCCATGAGAAATGAGCAGCTTACCTCGGGTTCCTCCCAGTGTAGCCTCCGGATCTGCTTCAAGACCTTGGTGTAATTCCGTCTCGTCATGTCCAGGTAGACTAACTTCCGGATAAAGAGCTCCATGGGAGTCCGCTCCTTCTGCTCGATCGCTGGACGGTCTGGGGGGTTAACATGATAGACAGCGTTCTCGATAAGCATCCGCTCCGGTTGGCCGAGATGCTGTGCCGACTTTTTCCGTTGCAGAGTTTCGAGGAAGCTGACCATCCGGGGAGAAGTCTCGGGATTCAGGTATAGATATCGGCCACAGTATTCCAACAAGTTGCACATGATCTCAATATTCATGCGAGAGAAGTCATCCAAGCTCACTTTTAAGCAATGGAAGACAACATGTTCTGGCACAATACCGAACTTGGTCAATTCGGCAAGATACCTGATATTGTTGAGTCGAACCTGGCCGAGGAAATCCTTCTCCTTGCGTCTCTGGAGACTTCTGAATTCGGCATCCAGGTAGTCGACAACTCCCTTTGGGATATCTGGCATATACTGGCCCAGGGTGGCAATAAGCCTGGCCCAACATGCGAGGAGGTCATTCCGGCCCTTTGGAACGTCGGTGAGAGTCTTGATCAGTCGGTTTCTCGAGGCCTTCGAGTTCAGGAAGCAGAAGTCAATGGCCGATTGGTCAACGAGATCCTTATTCGTAAGGTCCGGAAGACGCGCCAAGAGGGCATCGACTTGAGCACCGATAGACTTGTTTACTATCGTTGTCGAGAGGTCATCTCCCCCGTCAACGCTAGCAGTTTCTGCGGACTCGAAAGAATCATTCCTTTTCCCCACAGCCTCTTCGGTTTCAGGCTTCTTCTTCTTGCCCTCCTCAAGAAGAATAGGCGGGACTTTACCCTTCAAGTCGACCAAATTCTCATAGAAGCGCCTCTCGTCGTCGTCATACCATATCCCAGCACCCTCTCCAAGCGATCGAAGGTAGTCACCCGCTTTTACCAGGCCAATGGATCCGTTCAGGTTCGCACTCCCTTCGTCGTTGTCCTCGAGGTCAGGCATCTCGGCGCCAATTGCATCGGCGATGACTTGGGCATTGGAAACGAGACGCTCTTGAGCTTTCACAAGTTTCTCGTATGCTGCTTGGCGGTCTTCAAACACCTCTCCGGATTTGACGTAGGCTTCAGCGTTCTTCTTGGCCTGCTCCTGAAGAGACCTTTGGTCGCGAGTGAGATGGCGCTTAACATCCTCAAAGTATCTCGTCAGGATGAACCTGAAGGACTCACGGATTTCGGGGGGTGAGAATGGCAGATCAATTCCGCTGTCGTCGGTGCACGCGGCCGAGTCTTGTACTGGGTCCGTCGGCTCCTTAAGATTACCGTCTTCCTCAATGGCTTTGCGGCCTTCGGCCCCTGGAGGCGGCACACCCAAAACATCCCAGGAAAAGGTCTTCACAAATGTGACAAGCAAGGCAAGGTTTGTGTGCTCTCTGTCATACCCGAGAAGGTCTTTCAAGACCTCCAGAGGGAATGGCTCGGCGTTGGCGTTCTTTCCCGGGGCACTGCCCCTCACCTTGAGTTCCGCTGATTTGCCGGCTGCGCCTTTGCCACCGTCTTCTGGCCTGGTCGTATCATCCAAGGTCTTCAAAACTCCAACGAGCCAAAGTTCCGTGACAATTCGGAGGAGAATACGCTGCCGGGATGTGCGGTCTTTCTCCTCTCTCTCACGCAGCTCCGGGGACAGGGACTTCAGGGCACTCCTGTCAGGAGTGGCCATGCCTTTTCCAAGAAGCCATCCAATATGCCTTGTGAAGTCATCGGGGCCGAAACGCTGGTGCAGCGCACTCACGATCTCCACACCGGCGTCGACTTCGGCAGAAGACTTGAGCTTGCAAAGGCCATCGTAACAGGCAGATATTATCTCCGATAGATACTTGTGGAGGCTGAGAGTCTTGATTTCCTGCAGGAAGGTGTTGAGAGTGGCGGAAGAGATCGCGGTTCGCATGCGCTTGATAAAGGCCGTGTTCTTTTTGAGGGATGAGTCGAGGGACTGGCTCACGGGGAAGACATCTATATGGAAAAGCCACGGGTTAGTCGCGCAATCTCTTGACTGTTCGGGCGCAGAAGAGCAGCGTTGATAGCAGCGAATGCGGAGATGTCCAAACTTGGGGGGAACATACCCTCGTCACCGTCCCAGGCTCTGTTATTGAGGATCCTTAGTTCGCCTGCAGCAGATAGATACGTCAGAAGGCCCAAGGTCACAGAAGTGGGTAACTAACGTCTTCGTTTCGGGTCCATGGTCGATCTGTCGGGGTTTATGGAAGGCGTTCCTTGGATGGTGCTACATTCGCGCGTCTTTCTGGCCTCGAGGACGGCCGGAAGACGGAGTTGCGGAAGTGGGAGCGGAGGTGGAACGAAGGAACTTGTAGATTGGAAAGCGTTTGCCCCTAGCCTTGTCGAGAGCCCATCGTCTGCAAGTTCGAGAAGGTTGCGGTCGTCAAACTCAGGCGCATCTGGATCCTGGGGACTGAGTAGCGTCTGGAGTCATTAAAGCTTCCTGGAATATTCAGAGGGGCAAGACGATGAGGGTCCAGAGGGCTGCCAACCAAATGTCATCAGCTGTTAGCACGACCACTAACTAGTAGTACGATTCATTATTAGTCACCACTAAACTGCTTCCGGAACCCGCATGACGACCCCTCGTCGCATGAGCAGCATCCACGAGTAAGGCAAGATGAGTGGACACATCGTCTAGTAAGATTCTGCCCCCCAAGCGACAATGAAGACATGTAATTTCCCCAAGGTATATTATGGCTTAGCCTCCGAAATAGCCTGTTTGTTGAATGCTGGGCTGCGGGACAGCTGCCGCCACTGCCAGATGCCTGGGCACTGGCGCTGCAGGAACGATAGTCTCGATGCCCGTCTCACACCCCATTGGCAGCACATCCACATCGATATCCACGTTGAGCAAGGCCTTCAGGACCACCTCACCGCCAGCCTTTTCAATAACCTCGTTACCCTCATAACACGACTCGGATGCAACACACTCAACGCAGCCTTCCGAGCACGGACAGCGTTGGACTCGCTTGAGCGCCAGCTTCAGAAGACCGTCGATGTGCTCGAACGCCTTGGTACACGTACCCGACCCATTGCAGCCTCCCTTGGCGTCGTAAAAAGTCAGTCTCCCGGGTCGTTTGCGCGATGTTTCTTTCCTAGCCAACTCCTTTTTCGCCGCCTTACATTCCGTCCGCACGTCTCCGGGTGTCGTGACCACAACAGTCGGCATCAGGCTCATAATAGCATGCTCCGCCGAGTGAATGGAGGCTGCGGGGCTGAGCCTGTGGCTCTTGAGTATCTCCAACGCCTCCTTTGGCACATCCAGCCAGAAACCTTTTGAATTGCGAATTATTGGAGGGTTGTCGACATGGATCGCATCAAGGATACGCCCTCTCTTGTCCATTTTGAAGTAGCCAAAAACCTTTTGAGTGATCCTGATGGTGCCGTAAGATGCCAGACAAGGGGAGCCTACCAAGGCCCGGATAGCTTCTGTTTCGGTTGGGTCTACATCAGTGAAGTCTCTGGGCATCGTGGTCCAGTCTACGCTTACGTGCTCCACGAGCGCCCTCTGCTTGTCGGGTTGAAAATCTCGAACGAGATACTTGTCACCCTGGTGAAGGAAGATGGCACCGTCGTAAATGGTAAATGTAGCTCGCGACGCTTCGAGTTCTTCAAGAACCAAGTTCTTGCCATGGGTGATGTCGATGATGGCGAACTGCTCGTCTTCCACATCGCGAATCGCGACATGAGCGGGTGGCAGTGGACGGAAGCGCTGGTGGCAATGGTATAGCCCCAGACTGTCTTTGGTTAGATGGTCCTGGCAGAGTTGAGCCAGGCCATGTCCAAAGTATATCGCGTCCTCGTCGGGCTTGATTGGAAGCTCGAAAGCGGCGCATTGAAGGTGGCCCTCGCGAACTAGTATGTTTGCGAGATCTATTTGGGGCTCAGCATTTGGCCTCGAAAACAGATCGTCGGGATTTTGCATGTAGTGTTGATCCACGGGTAGGGGGTCTGCCAGAAGGATGCAAAGGGAATCCTTGTTTCGCCGTCCAGCCCTGCCGCTCTGTTGGCGCAGGTTCGAGATGGCGTAGGGAAACCCCCATGTCAAGACGCAATCTAGAGTTCCGATATCGATTCCCAGCTCAAGGGCGGTTGTAGCAACAATACCCTGGAGCCTGCCCTCGAACATGTCTGACTCGATCTTGCGCCGGTCTTGGGCCGTGTAACCACCACGGTAAGCCATTACCCGTGCCGAGCATTCGGGCCTCCCTAAGATCTTTAACTCCTGCCTAATAGACTCGAAAAGTGCTTCGCATCGAGCTCGCGTCTTGCAGAAGGCGATTATACGCACACCTCGGAGCATGAGCTGCGTAAAGAGCCGGGAACACTCTAAACGCGCGCTTCCCCGCCCACTTGTATAATCTGTTGGGTCGTTGAAAGGGGTGTTCCAGCACAGGAACTCCTTGCGTCCTTCATCCCGTGTCAGTGATTGCTCTGATTAGCAGGTGTATGGGACGATACTGTACCAGTTGATGAGCCATCAAAGTCAACCAATATTACCTCATCGATGCCGAATATCGTCTGGAAGTGTCCCACGGGATTGGCGACTGTGGCAGAGCAAGAGACAAATTGGACAGCTTTGTTGCCGAGTGCGGCACATATGCGTCTTAGGCGCCTCATTATAAATGCCATGTGGGTGCCCAACTGCCCATTATAAATGTGTATCTCATCGACTATTTGGTTGTCAGCTCAACACCTAGATTGCGGGGGGACAGCCATGGCCTACCAACAACGTATTTCAGGTGCTGTAGATAGTTTCTCCATTTCTCCTCGTTTGGGAGAATAGCCAAATGGAGCATGTCAGGGTTGGTGAAGATGATTCTGGCGTCATCCCTTATTGTCGCTCGATCCGACCAAGGGGTGTCACCATCGAAAGTCGCAACGAGGACATCGCTCAGCTGCGGCATGTAACGAAGAAGCTCGTCTAAGCTTCTTTTCTGGTCTTGGGCAAGGGCCTTTGTCGGGAAGATATACATTGCCCTTGTTGAATGGTCCTGCTCGAGGGCGTGCAAGACTGGGAGTTGGTATATTAGTGATTTCCCCGAGCTCGTCGAAGTTGCAACTACTACGTTGTTTCCGGACGATAAATTGTTGAGGGCCTCAGCTTGATGGGCGTACAACTTGATGATTCCTCTCGAGTTGTAGAGCGCGTTGACCAGGTCCTGACTGAGGCGAAAGGTCAAGTCGCCATGAACTGCTGGCTGGGGCTCAAAGACCCTGTGACTGCCGACTACAATCTGTCCTGTGTACCATGGGCAAGATTGTAGTTCCAGGATGATATCTGGCATACTCTTGCGGGTCGCGGGTATGACATCTGGTACGGTGGCCGCTTCGCGCCGTGTGGGCGGTACGGAGAGTGCCGGAATATATTTCTTCGTCTCCTCCCCAAGCTTTTCAAGAGGGTCAACTTGGGATTTAACGCACTTGTCGACGAACGCGTTTAAACTATCGTTGAACTTTTGATTCCGCCGATCTATAAGGGAAAACATACTCTCCTGGCTGTAAAGAGGCAGTTTGAACGTTTTGTCCCGCGACGATATGAATCCCTTACTAGAGCCTGTTGTCTTGTTCGATGACTGCGACTTCACATCGCCATCGACAAACTCAAAGTATAGGATCTCACCGGCATAGTCATCCGGAAAAGATGATGAAGGTCCACCAAGGTTGTCGAGGCCCGTGAGACCGCCGACAGAGGCATCCACGGGTGGTCCTTGGGACGTAATATCTTTGGGCGTCGCTGTCTTGAATGCGGTGTCCCTTTCCGATCCTTTGCTATCATTCTGCAGGGCTAGCTCATTGACGTATGCGAACCTTATGGTCTCTGGCCTTACCGCAACCACTGCTGCTACGTCTTCGATGGTGAGAGACTTGCCAAGATGTGACTCAACAGCCGCCTTGATGTTATCAAACGTTGTGACAACATGCTTGCGGGTGCAGCAGAAGGTAAAGACGATGTTAAGGGCGCGGTGGGTCTTTTCGACTAATTTGATCCCCTCTGGCCATTCCGAAGCGATGTGGGTAGGGACTTCGAGAGACTGGCGGGATGGTGGCGATGGGTTGGTTTTGGAATCAAAGGTCGTGGAAGGCGAGAGTGTCTGATCAACAGGGTCTCCCCGGTGAGACGTCTCCGCTGGAGAAGAGGCCCGTTTCCTTTTTATACCCGAAGTCGATGGAACAGACTGGGAATCGAGAGTCATTCTGGCTCGTATCAAGCCATGTGCAAACTTGGTGGGGAACGCGTCAACCCTGCACTCGACAGACACCACCAATACAAGTGACACCGAGAGCGCGCCAATTCACGTGACTAGAAGTGGGGTCGACCGGCCAGGCTTGGGAGGTGGTCATCCAACATCACGGGCCGCCCAGCGACGCCAGCGACCGAGTAAACGCCGGCTGCCCAAAGCGACACAGCCTTGTGGTAAGAAAGCTGAAGCCGCCCAACTCCAGTCCTCGATATCCCACCTTCGCCGAGGCAATCCAACGAATACCACCTCGTCTAAGGTCCCTAGACCCAGCGCCCCGGACGGCACCCCGCATCCTTGCGATCATACTTCGCTCCCTCAGCTTCCGTTCCGACAGATCCCGCGCAACTTTTCCGATTGCTCGGCCAAACTCTTTCACGCGATGGCTTCCGATCCCCCTGGATCAAGCCCTTCCTCGTCTAAGTTAGACACCCCTCCGCCAACTAGGGAAGATGCGGAAACGACTGCGACGAGGAAAGAATTGCGCAATACCTCCATATCCGGGCCCAGCACCGACGTGCTTCGCACAAGCACACCCGATGTTGCTGAAGAGGACGTAACATCGAAAAATCAAATATCATCGCCGAAAAAGAAGAGAGCGCACGATCAAGTCGAAGACGATCCCGCGGCTGCTGCCAAAAGTTTGAATGTATGTGCAGACGCCAACACCAAAATCAATCGGTCACACTTTGGCCACAAATCAAGGCTCGAGTCACGCAATCTTTTCATCTTGCGTATATGGTCTAGCTAACATTGACCTCCGCGAGAAGGGTAGGGAACAGAGCTTGGAGCCAGAGAAGAAGCGGCAACGGGATGGACTTGCACCCAACAAGGGTGAGGGAGACTCCTCCGGGACAAAAAGCGACAGAGCTTCTGTGTGTTAACTACCTGCACACAACGGTAGCTCAACTACTGACATCCCTGGCAGACTTCTGAAGCAACAAGGAGTGCTCCCAAGCCCGGGCCTTCGCAATCGACACCCGGCGAGGAGGGCAAGTCTGAGACCGTTCCCTCCACAAAACCGGCACTTTCCTTTGCGAATTCATCCATCTCTGGCTTCACTGCAGCGGCATCCCCATTCTCAGCCTTGAGCGGTTCTTCGAAAGGATCTGTTTTTGGAAGCGCTGTCGCCAAAGATCATTCTGCTGCCCCCCTAGCTCAAAAACCCACGCTGAATTTTAGCCAGGCGTCTGGCGCTTCGCCATTCTCGGGTCTGGCATCAGGCAGTACTAGTGGCTTCGGGGGCTCGTTTGGCTCGCCCTTCAGTGGCGGCGGAAAGCTTTCTTCATTTGCCAAACCTGGGGAATCATTAACGAGGGAAACAAAGCAGCGCGCCTTTGGAGCTCCTGATAGCGATGTGGAGGGATCTAGCGAGGACGAGGATTCCGATAATAAGCCTTCGTCAGAGGATGGCGAGGCGGATGAGAAGGGCGAGGCAGGAAAGGACGAAGCCCAAGTGCCAGCTGATGACAAAAAGAAGCCGAAGCTACAAAAAGGTATGGCAGGGCAGCGCCAGACATTTTGAAATGATTCTTTGCTGACACGGATCTCTGTCCCAGTCGCCGTCGATACTGGAGAGGCCGGCGAGGCGACCATTGTCCAAGTCCGTGCGAAAATGTACTATGTTGATAACGACAACAAGGAGGCGGGCTGGAGGGAGCGTGGGGCGGGAACCCTCAAGATAAATGTGCCCGCTAACTGTGTCGATTTTGACGACAGCGGCAACGTCATATCGGGATCCTTTGATGCCTCTGGCCTTGACGAAGACGACGGAAATGGTGCATTTAACGGCGCGCGGCTCATCATGAGGCAAGATCAAACCCACCGACTCCTGCTCAACACTGTCCTTCTCCCGGCCATGACCTTCCAAGAGAAAACGTCTCTCAAGGCCGTGAATGTCCTCTTCACAGCCTTCAGCCCGAACGAGGAAGGGGATACGCCACGGGCATTCAGTGTGAACATGAAGGTAAGCTATTGCTGTCCGCGTCCCCAGAGAGCCGTATCACTCACACCGACCAGATGAGCCCCGCCAACGCCAAGTTGTTTTTGAATGAATTGGGTTTAGTACAGCGCGAACTCCAAAGCGCCTGATTTTCATGACATCCGGTTTGGCCATTATCGCTAGCGAATTGTCAAGTCCTAGTTCCATTCGCAGTACTGGGTAACGCCTTGCTTCACTTTATCATCCTTACCCGTAGGAAGGAACGGGGGCGGTTGATGGCATCGCGCACCTCCGGAGAGCATACGCGCGGGATGCCTGGATAAACGTCGCATGAGACAACTAAGTCTGCGTTTAGTGCTTGTCGAATAGAGAGTAACTTGACATCCTAACGCCTTGCCGATTCCATAGCCCCCCGTGATGATGTGTCCCCCACTAGTTCCGCCCATCCACCACTTGACGGCCTCCCCGGCTCGCAAATACAAATCTTACACAGCCTGGCAAAACTTATATAGCTCTAGCTTATGAAACACAGACATCCAATACCCGCGTAAAAGACGAAAAGCGGGTAAACGGCTAGGACAACGCGATTCTTGACGACACCACTGCCACCAAGTATGCTAACACCCGCCGCGAGGGACCAGCAGACGAGAACGACGTAGATCGGAATGCGCGCTATCCAGATCAGACCAACAGCGGAGAGGAGGGAGGCGATGACAAGCGGGAACAGCGTGTAGCCGATTACGCACACGCTCTGCGCAAAGGAACTGCAACAAAAGGCTCGGTCAGCAGGCAGACGGTGACACGTCCGGGGGCTCCTTCGGAGCACTCACATATTTCCACCAAGCAACTTTATTTGCAGCGTCACGACTGCTTCGCCAATCCACACGAGAGCAAAAACGCCGCTAAAGACCAGGTCCCTTTGATCTGGCTGGGCATTAAAGCTCAATAGAAGGCTCAGGAGCAGGCAGAATATCAGCGGGCCCCAGAGGTCCCAGTCGCGAAGCCCGTCCGGCACATTACCCCCGCTAAGCAACGACTCGGTATCCATCACCCGTCCCGCAAGGCCGGCTAGCTCCTCCCTAGCACCTGAGATACCCGCGCCCCGGAGGTTCTCGTATGCGCCCCGGAAGCCGGAATCGAACATGGTGCCCGTGAGCAGGTGTCGCGGATACAGAACCTCGCGCATCTTGATCCATACGGCGATGAGATCGCGCCGTAGCGTCGCCCAGACCGATTCGTCGATGGTGTTCTGGGGCGCCTGGCGGTCCTCGCCCGGGATGCGGGATGTTAGGTAGGTTTGGTCCAAGGGCCGAGAGTCCGATATGTTCCCGGTCAAGGGTTGGCTGGGTCGAGAGGATAAGGGGTCGTCAAAGTCATTAAGGTCCGCTGCGGAATCTGTAAGCGAAAGCGGGTGCCTGGAGGGGAGTTCCGATGCTTACCATCGTCGGGATCTATAAGCTCATCATCGCCCAGGCTGTCCCGGCGATATGCCTCCTGTCTGCTCGACGAAGCCATCTCCGAAGTGGGGAGTCCCCAGATAAGACTCTAATGAGTAGGGTGACAAGGGCTCGTTCGTGAGCTGCGGAGAGAATAGCGCGGCGACTTGAACTTGGATTGTTACGTGGGGAGCTCGATGGACACGGGAATACCAGGTCCAAGGTGAATTACGTGGACGTCCAGTGTGGAGTGTTAGCTGTCCACATAGCTTACACCAGCCCGGTGACTAAGCGCACTTTTCGCGCTCAGGTATACCTGTACCGAGTAATACTCGGCATGCGTTTCCAGGTTATATTGATTAAACACGAACAGGAAACGACCTCACAAACTGACAGACACGAGCGTGGCATTCATGGGCGTTCATTATTAGTCGTTTCTTCCAACGTCAGCCCGAGAAGAGTCTCCAAAAATCTTTTAAGAAATTGACATTTGTCGATCCATTCTAAAGCTCCTGACGCCGAAAAGAGCGTACATTCGTCGCACCATCCTCTCGAATTTGGCACTAATATCCCCGCCACTCTGCACTGAATCCCACACGTCGTTGAAATCCTTCTCGTTCACCTCCAAACAGCTCACCGCCGTATCAATAGGCTTGGATCCTGTCATAGACCTGCGGTGGATGTACGATTCTACAGAAAGAACAGGGAACTCCCGCTTCGGGCTCGATCCGGGACGTTCAAGAACGAGCATACCGGAATTGACCATCCGCACCCGTGCACTGGAGCTGTTAGACAGATATGCAGTGGATTCTTATCCGCCTCGCTGGTCATGACCACTTGTAATCGCGCGTCCCGCAACGCTCTTTGATTTCTCCTTGGCTGGTGGTGATACCATATGAGCATCCTCGGTCTGTCAGTCCACGCTCGGTATCATCCGTGAGGTTGACCCAGGATGACGGATGACAGGTCTCCTGGTCTCCATTCGATACACGGCTCGAGGGAGGGCGAGGAGGCTGCCGGTGCTGATTGATTGGCGATGGTAGATGGCCAAGGCCAAGGCCTATGTGATGGCATCCATCGAAGACCTGATCACGCGCTGCCGGCCTGCAAAACGGATTGTCCACCCCACCGTCATCGCCATCATCTTTATGCGGTCCGGCATCTCTAGCGACTGGTCTGTCGCCACACTGATTGCGGTTCTCAATCGCGGACGTAGTTTCCCAGTCACGAGCATTGCGTGGAAACTGGGATTCTGCCGTCGGAAGCCCCCTGCCATATGCTGCCAGGTTCCCATTTATCCCAACGAGCGCCCATGCGAAGACAGCTACATCCCTGATGGATCGCATAAGCTGGTCCATTGGGGGCCCTCCGGCGGCCTTCACGTTTTCCCTGAGCGGCATGAACTGGGGGAGAAGAGGGGGCTGAAAGTTGTGCAGCGCCTCTGGGGGGAAACTGGGCGTTATGGATTGCTGGCCCCAGGGAGCGGCAAATAGTCCGTCTTCAAAGTCGAACGGTAGGAGTGGAGGGTGGCTAGCGGGTATAGGAGGGCGAGCCTTCCGCAAGACAACAACCAATCCATCTGAGGTACATGATACCACAGCCTCCAACTCGATTGGGTACGTCGTCTGCTGTCTCCTTTGCTGGTCAGTGTGTCCCAGTATCGCCCTCCGAGAAGCCTCTTGGGGTCCCATAGCTGTATTCGTTGCTGCACCAGGGGGGGCGCAGTCTGTCTGCACACCGTTCGGTCGGGTTCCGGTCGCGGACGTAGTAGAATCAACGTCCATGGTTGTGTCAGGGGGTTGTTTGGCGTCGGTCCCAGTTAGAGACTCACTCTGACTTTCATCCATCTCCTCGTCGTCCTCGCTCATCTCAAGATCTTCCTCCCTCCGCGGGTCTCGGTACCAGAAGCGTAGATAGGCTATGGAATCGTTTGCCTTGGCACTTTCCAAGCATTCGAGGGCATCCGCGAGGCAGTTCTCTTGGATGCATTCGTAGAAGCTCTTATTCTTGATCTGGTCAGGCCGCACTCCGAGAATCGATGAGACGGCGTTTGTTGCGAACATGACGGTCAGAGTTCGAGTGAAGCGGTTCAATATCAGGGCGGCCCTAGGCTCCCTCTCCATAGGTGGCATTCTGAACTTTGGAGACAAGTGTTCGAGCATGTGGTATCTCGGATCCCTCGGTGAGCACGAGAAGATGCGACGTATTTGCGGGGCTTCCATCGCTCGCCCTGACCTCGTTTGTCAGTTATATATCGCATACGGGTGTCCCCGACGCCCGACTGGAGTCATATTTCCATACTCATCCTTGTGGGGTTTATACATACTCACGCTGCGCTCCCCCTTCCGGTATATGCTGGTACAGGCCACCAGTACGTCGTGGACCACCGTGAAGCAGCACTCGCAACTCATCCACATACCATTCCGAGCCCGGACACGACAGTAGTGGAGGACGGCAGCTTTGTCCAGGAGAATGCCGCGACTGTGGACGGACCGAGCGAAGGGGATCTCATCTGGATGGAAATAGTCGAAGCATGATTTCCCCTGGACCTCGGCAGGCCGGTACCCGAGAATATCTACAACGGACTCGGACACGAAGAGAATGTTCCCTTCGGGTGAGATGTCTACTGCAGGGTTAATCCCGCGTTTGCTGCCGGACAAAACACGACAGGACTATCTGCGTCGTTGGTGCAATACTGGGCCGAGGGAGGAGAAGATAAGTTGCGCTACTTACTGTGAATAGTCATAAATGTCTGGTCCATCGAGAAGAAAGTGCCGATAAGGCGTTAGTGGACTGGTATTCGGTCGGTTTCCACCGCAAATGGCTGTGAAAGTGCACTTCCACGCAGAAATGATCTAAAGGGCCTTCACACCGCTGCTGGTATGATGGTTGAGGAGCAGGACCGGTGGCAATTGAAAGCGGAGCGTCGAGATATGTCCGAATCGCGATAGGCAGGCCTTTTGCGGAACCTGCACAGGTAAGAGCCTCGGAAGATGCGTAGGGCTTGCTTGACTTTCGAGAGCTCGACGGCGAAGGGCAGCCACCTCGAACACATGGGCGTTTGGACAATGGTAGGACTCTCTCGACCAAAGGCCCCAGGGGGAAGAATAGACCACTTGCCAGGCTAGGGTGCAACGCAAATCCGGTTGTCGTTCAAGGAATATGAAGTGGCCAGCGCACTTGTTATACCGAAAGAGGAACGTAGCGAGAGCGGGTGGCGAGGAAGGAGGGGGGAGGGGTTAGACGAGACGGCGGTCACGGCAGTCCGCAGGACTTCGTTCGACGTCTCACCGAAATGTGCACGTTCAGTCCAGGCTTGCAGGATCGTTCGCGAGGTCGCACAGGCTCCTGGGCGAGCGCCAATCATGTCGTGCCATGGTGCTGGTCTGGCGGATGGCGGATGGGATGGTATTCTGCATCATCGTCCACATGTGCGAGCTTTGGTGTTCATGGCCATTCGATCATCCTATTCGGCTGTCGGAGGCATGTCGTCCGCCCGCCTGCCGAGGACGGGCCGGTACCAACCCTTCGCTGCCTCAGTGCTTCGTTCGTGTTGGGGGTGAGAGAACCATCAACGTCTCGACGGAGACACGCGCAGGAGACCGCGTTGGGAGGGGGATAAATACCATACTGGCCACGCCAACAGCTCTGCCGGGTACTCACCATGCCACCGCTGGCATCCGCCTTGAGCCAATCGAGGGCGAATCTGGCGGTGAGCACCCGTCGAATCTTCCACGCGTCGATGTCCTCTCTAGATGCAGCTCCTCCCCGACCCACCAGCATTCGGCATGAGATGCGCTGCTCCCGTGCCAGCCGGATCGGAAAACGGGAGCTCCTGGACACCACAGCGAAGCGGGTATCGGTCCTAGGCATGGCCGGCATCTGCCAAGAATCCCCCAACTACCTAGTACTTCGGAAGGCACAAAGCCCTCGCTTGGAGGCCGGAACTTTACTGTTAATGATAAACAGGAAGTCTCACGAGTGTGGGGGGGAGCCTCTACGGACTAGGTGGACATGGCAACCGAGACCCTTCAGGTCCTTGGCACCTTTATTTTTAAAAGTCTCGGATATGCTCGAGCTCATCTGTCCCTTCTTCGAACCGACCACGGTGGTCTCTGAAACACCAGGTACTAGAATGGTCCTCGCAATCGGATTCGTGCCGCCACTTCACGGGTATCGCAAGAAGGAGGACTGGGGGGGCCTTAAAGAGAGCCAGCGATATCCGGGGTCCACAGACGAGGGTGTTGCACGAGCACAGAGCGCTGACTGAGCCGGTGGAACCTCCCACTTCCGTGTACAAGGTATTACTACGGGGTATACAGCATCGGTAGGTGCTGGGCTCAGGCTCAGCACAGTGCCATTTTCTGGTGACAGTTAATTAGTGTACTTGTGGTCCACATCCACGCCCCAGACGCGTCCATCTGATCTGCGCTCCAGTGGTCGAGCCGTCACGAAGTATCCCGTCCGACCTGCTCGAATGGGTATTCGGCAGATTTACATGACATCTGGCACTCGGGCTGTAGTTATTGACCTTGTCGAATTTTAGCCCGTGTAGCTAGGGCAGCAGAACGTCCGGCCACCGCACTCGCTCGTCCACCTGCCTGACGGTTCGCGCTGTGCTTCTGGGGTCATTCATTCCCCGGGGCCACGCCTCCCCGTCATCTGCCAACTCGCCTAGAGATGTGACGGAGCCCATCCGTCCTCTCCCACCCCATGGCTCCAGCAAGGACCAATAGCATGGTCCCGTCCGACCAGGAGGCTTTCGAACTGCCAAAACTGCGTGTGTCATTTGGCCTTGAGGTCAGCATTCCTCCGTGGTATAACGATGGCATTCCCAAGGCTGACGCGAAGTGTAGTCGGACACACGGTATCTCGGTGCTCAAGAGGACTCTGTACCAGGTATCGGCTGCCACTGCCCCCTATCGGGCTTGGTATCAGGTCGGCTAACCCGGTGGCAGAGTTCTTCGATATCAAATTCTGCCCGGACCAGCCACTCAATCACAACCCTGTGTTTGCTGCCGTCAGCAAGAAGCAAGTGAGTGCTCTAGAGCAGACACCACAAGCACCCGAGGCTCACCGGTGATACAGGTCGTCATATGTAGGCTCTCGGGTGGCAAGGACGAACCGAGTCCATGCGAAACCATCACCATCATCCGGGATACCGATGTGAGCCTATTCGCACGCGTCGCCTGCTATGCACTCCGCTGATTAGATGTGGCCGAAGGACGCTGCCGAAAACTGCTGTTGTACCTGGTCTAGGGACCCTGAGACTGGGCGGCCGCTAATCTGCGTTGCCGGGAGGGACGCAAAGATCAAGGTGTACGACATCGCCAGCGGGGAGGTGGCTGCGGTGGGTTCTCCCACGTCCTGGGCGACTTACGCCTTACCGCTCACATGAAAACGCGCCGACCGTGTTACTGACAACCCGAATTAGTGCCTCGTCGGCCATGGTGGAGTGCGTGATGCCCTGTCCGCGTCTTCCGCGTGCTGAACCCAACTAAACATCAACCAGGAGATCAATGACCTGGCCACGTCGCCAAGTGACCCTTCAATCATCGCCTCGGCTTCGGATGATACCACCGTGAGGATATGGGGGCTGGACGCTGCCCATGTGAAACAGCCTTGTCTCTGCCTTCTCGGAGGAGAAAGCCACCGGGCGGCACTTCTGAGCGTGGTACGTGGATGCAGCTCGTGTCCAACCGGCCTCCCCTTGTCGTACTGAGAACCCTTGCTTACACGAACGCCAGGCCTTCCATGACACGGGTCGATATTTGCTGTCAGCGGGACATGACGGGACTGTCAACATGGTGAGCTCGTCCAACATGTGACATCCACAAGCCCTGCAGCGTTCGCTAACTAGTTCGCATAGTGGACGCTGCCGGATATACCAAAGACGCCACTCTTCCGGCCATATGAGTTATACTATCCGCACTTTGCGACCTCTGAAATCCATAACACGCTCGTCGACTGGTGGGTACCTACCCCTACCCTACCTGCTTGCAGGCATCATGACTAAACATATGGCCTTGTACGGACGACAGTGTTTTATTCTATGGCGACCACATACTCTCTAGAGCGTGTCACAACGAGGTCATAGTTCTTTGGGGTATCGAAGGGTTCTCATCGAGCGACCCGCCTCCGCCACAGTCCGCTGCCCCCACCCCATACGACCCAAGCCGCCTAACCCGTTCTGCCTTCAGCCCTTCCATGGCACCCTCCGGACCGGTGCTATACACTCGGCTCTTAGAACTGGATACCCCCGGATGCGGTCCCCAGTTTTTCATGCGTTTCCGGCTTCATCACGCCCCGGGCCAAAACCCAGTTCTTGCGTTCTGCAATGCTAACGGCAAAGTATTCTTTTGGGACTTTGAGCGCCTCCGCGGGTTCCGTGATTTCGCCCGGGCTGCCGGAGACGCGGAACGGGACGGTCGGCCCGCCCCGCCGCGGCCGTCGTGGTTACAGCTGGCCCACCCGCGCAAGAGTGGCGAGCCCCCGGGCAAGGCGAGGGCTTCCAAAGAGGTGCGCCCGAGTGCTGATGCGGCGGGCTCGGACAAAGGGGACGAAGGAAAGAACAAAGCAGACGGGTCACTGAGTGACTATACGCAAGAAACGGTTTCGGGGTGGCTGTCGAAGTATAACGTCGGATCTGCACGCGAGCCGCTAAAGGCTCACAGAGTGGAGGCGTTCGGCACATCTAACTTCGTGGGAAGACAAGTGGGCTGGAGCCCTGGGGGCGAGTGGTGCGTTGTTGTAGGAAGCTCCAACGTTGCCCTCATGCTCCAGCGGTGGGCGAAGAAATAGCACATGTATGACAACGCAGAGGTGATTCGTGCTCCGCAGCTCGGGAGGTTGATTCTATTCTCGTAGCTCGAAATCAGGGGCAGGCGCCTGCTTAATACCTGGGAAATGTGCTGCCTGCCTATCCCTAAGCCAAGAACCCCATATTGCCACCCTTCATATCTCGTCCGTTGCCGACGCAAGTTCCTCTATATCTCAACTCCGCCTCCCCCCCGTGCTGGGGTCCTGGTGGGGTTTCACAAGGCACCGTATGCCATCCCGACTCCACGGACTTATGTCGTACCCAGTATGTCGTTATATCCATCCCAAACGAGTGGACGTAGGCCTATCCATACAACCTTCCCGACGCACACGGGCCATGTAATCGTGAAGCGTTCCCTGGAATGATGTTGACGACGTGCCACCATGACCCGAGACTTCCGCAGTGCCAAGCGATGATAAAAGGCTGTCCTGGGCCAACTCGACTGTTTGGCTAACATTTCCAAGGTGAAGAGTAACGCTCGGTAGCTCTCGTTCGCAACGAAACTGCGATGCAGCCATCGAGTTATGTCGCAACCGCCGGCTCCCTGACCAAGCCGCCTTTTCGAGTCCGTGTCGTTATCCCCGTACCGCGCGCGTCTTAGCAGGGTCCTTCATTGTAACACCGTTCCATAAGGAAAATCGGAGCGAGAGAGGGGACCAGGGGGGCCACCCTGCAAGGAGGCTATGAGCAATTCCGTGTGGATCATTGGTGGGTGGTGCCCAGACCTACGCATGTGGACGCGGCCGCCTGGGGAGGAGATGTTCCAGGAGTTGACGATATCCTAACCGTGGCAAAAACATTTGAGAGGCGACGCCGAGCTGCAATATAGTATTGCACCCATATTCAAAGGCAACACATTCGAAGGAATCAGCTCCAATGTGCTCAACCCCTAGGTGGGGTGTGTGAGGCACGAATCTTAGACGTCGTGTGCTAGCAACCAGCATGATCACAAAGCCAACCAGATAGGAGGGACACCTATTCAAGTCCACAGCAGCCCCAATCTATTCTTCATCAGAGCCGAGATCAAGAATGTGCTGTAGCCTAGGATCCACCTGGCCACCCAATTTGACGATGCTTCCAAGGACACCCCTAGCCCTGTCCCTCAGAGCGCCCCTCGCGAGACGAGCCTTTGAGCGCTTGGTCTGCGAGCCATGCCGAGACGAAACTTGTAGGTCGGCGGCATATAGAAGAGCGGCTGCGTAAAGTTTGAGCAGGTTCTGGTCGTTTTTATAAGGATTGGAAACCATCAGCGGTTCGAGGTGGCTAACGACCATCTTCGTGGTTCTTAGGGCCATCCGCCGATCCTGGCTTCGGCTCACCTCATCGCTGATGCTGCGCTGCCGGGGATTTCCGCGCGGGAGCCGGGGCTCGAGTTCACCCGATGGGAACCCTACGGCAGAATCCGGGCCCTCTGTATATGTCCCAACGGTGTGCTCCGTAGAAGCCCCGTATAGCTCGGCGCTCAACAAAGCCCACCACAAATTCAACAGCATTGTCGTAACGGCCCGGCTTTTTATCTCGCTGGGTTGCTCCGAGATTAGCGACGAAAGAAACTGCCTCAAATCAGGCACAGTCTTTTCGGGATCCCAAGCCTGTAACTGGGCACCTTCGTCCTCCTCGCCCTCTTCATCCTCCAAGTTCCGAGACGATCGACGGCTTTTCTGGCCTTCGCGCATTATAAACTCGGCCCGGAGATTCCATGGACGAGAGCCACTGTGGCCCCGTGAAGTGCTGCTCTCGGCGTGGGCTAGCGTAGCCATGGCCTTCCTCGCGCGGTGGACATCCCCTCGCTCCAGGCAGATCTGCGCGCATTCCCGGAGAGAGATGATCAGACTGTCTCTCCCCTTGTCACCCTTTTGAGTCGCAGCGGCCAATGGCAGGACGGATGTGCCGTATTTTCTTGTCGTGACTGAACCGGACGTTGCAGCCGATTGGGCATCTTCCAAGGGGCGGTGGGGGAACTCCAGTATTGAATCAGATGGGAGATGTTCGGTATTGGGCAAGCCCGCGACGTAAAGTTGTTTGAGCACCGCGGGCGAATGGCTAAGAGGGTTGATGGAGTCCCCAGGTAGGTGAGAGAGCTGTCTCTTCCTTTTGATGCCACGCCCCGAGGACGGGTGATGAGGCGGGCCAATCGTCCCGCTGAATCGACTCATTGGAGATAGCGATGCAAAGTCGTATTTGAATGCTGAGTAGATTGGCGTGCATCTCACGAAGCGGACTGAGTGGTCGACTGCATCGACGAAGAGTCGAGTGAGAGGTTAACCGCAATTATCCCAATAACGAGGTCCGCAAAGAGCACTTTATACAAATATCCGTATGCACAGCATGTGCCCTTTCCGGATGGAGTCTTCGGATCTAGACTTTACATACTGCGTAGGTCTTACATCCCAGCGCTCAATTCTGGAAACCAATTATGGAAAGTACCGTCACAGTAGACAAGCTTCCGTTCCACCCATTTTAGATAATGTACATATTCCCAGTCTATTGAGGGTGCTTGTGCCTAGAGATGCTGCCTACGCCTTCCTCTCGAAGTAGGTCCACTGTCCTTCGTTCGGCTTCTCCTCCAGCGGCTCCCAGCTAGTCGAATTCGTCAGCCATATAGTCGTGGTGAAATGGATAACACAAAGCCAAGATGCTCCTAGGAAGCACATGTAGAGAAAGGTGTTTGGTGGAGATGATAGGGAATGGGGCGCGCCAACACCACCGTGCTTACACTTGGTTCTCGTGCATAATGTTCACGAGCTTTAGCTCGCCCTCGGCCACCTGTATCACTTCCTCAATGAGTCCGGCGCCAATGGAGTTCTCGAGTTCGGCAATCCTGATGCGTGGTAAGCTACCATGGATACATCCATCGGACAAGATTGAAACCCACTGATCAGCCGTCAGCTGAGGCTCGTCGGGCAGGCTCGTCACGGGTGTGATCTGCCGAGCCTTCGCCTGTTCACTCCGGACCATCTCCTCCTTCTCCTTGGCCGACCTCTGACCTTCGAGGGCAATACCGGCGTCCGGCTCAGCATTCCACTCTTCACTCCTAACATCGCCGGGCACATGCTTCTCGGGAGTCAAGTAGGTTTTTCCTTCGATATGGACAGTCCGCATGCCAGACTTGGACACCTCATCGCCGGCCAGCCAGAACTTGTCCGGGTTATCGGCTATGACCTTGTGCGCCTTCGATACCCATTCCTGGTAGCCCGCGGGCACCGTGCTTTCGACGGAAGAAAGGCGGCTCTTGGTCACCGCTTCGGAAGACTGGCGGTAGAGCGAGGACTCCGGAAGCTTCTCAAGCTTGTCCAGCGTGGTTCGGTAGAGGGCGAGAAGGGTAGATCGTGGGGTGGCATGGGTCAGCAGACCGGTCAGGCCTGTCGGAAGACCAGGCTCGAGATAGCGAGCCAGGAGGCGAAGGGAGGATCGCATGGTGATGTCTGGTCGCTTCGAGGTCGCGAAGCAATTGAGCGTCAAAAGGGCCACCGGCAATTCAATTCCTTCGTCACGGTTGCTCGTAGCAGCTCGGCTGCGTCGATAAATTGAAGATGACCTAATACCCGCATGACTAAGTCGGAAGCAGGTCATCACGTGGAACGGGAGTGGACACTTCGATCCCTGCATTGCGGGTATGACGACGCTAGTGATAAGAGCTTGGCGCAACTGCAGGTAAAGAAGGCCTGAAACACAGTCCCCGTATTGTTCATTAACGTTCGTTCATACCTGGGAAGATCATCGATATATCGACACCCGACGCACATTCTACATCTCTCGCCCGGCAGACCAGAAGACGCATCCCACGTTGCGACAGGCCTTTGCCCTTGAACACGCGCCATGGACTTCAAAGACTTTGGAAAGGGATTAGCGTGCGTCTGTCCCCTGCCTTAACGCGCGTTCCTCGCTGCGTCTAATAACTGTTGATGCATCAGGTCCTTCGGGGCGCAGATTTCCCCCTTTGCATCCAGGACCCTTCAGTATACGAAGGAACAGCTGGGCCAGGTCGACGACAAGGTATTTTGGCCAAGACCCCGCCTGCGCTCCGAGACATGCCGTTAGAATGCTGACCATAGGCCCTGTCTCTACAGACCCAGCTCCCCCCTGACTACATCGACCTCGAGAAGCGCGTGGATGCGCTAAAGCAGGCTCACCAGAAACTGCTTACTGTGACGTAAGTTCACCAGACCGAGAAACGATATACCTTGGTCTCTAACAAGTCTTCGGCTGCCGACAGCTCCCACTACACAAACGAAGCCTACGACTACCCCCCCAATATCAAGGAGACGTTCCAGGACCTCGGCCGCACCGTATCGGAGAAGGTTACTTTGTTGTCGTCAGCGTCGAGCCCTGCGGAGGCCCAAGCCGCACTTGTCGCCCCCCCTTCTGCCAAGCCCCAGCCGAAAACGTTCAGCCATGCGATCGCACGAGCTTCGCTTGCAAGCAGCCAGGTGCTTCACCAGAACCATGCGGGTGCGGGCGAGGACCCTCTCGCGACCGCACTCGAAAAGTATGCACTTGCCATGGAGCGCGTCGGGGAGGCTCGCCTTGCCCAAGATGCCGAGATTGAGAGTCGTTTCTTGGCCGGATGGAACACAACCTTGAACACCAACATGATGTTTGCGACTCGGGCACGAAAGAATGTGGAGAGATCCAGGTTGAGTCTCGATACTACGAAGGCCCGCGTCAATGGGACGACCTGGAAGCTGCATGGTGCGGCGTCACCCCGTACCGATCAGCTTGGCGACCACGAGTTGAATGCGGAAGCTCAGGAGGAAATAGAAAAGGCTGAGGATGAGTTCGTCACTCAGACTGAGGAGGCCGTCGGGGTCATGAAAAATGTACGTACAGCCGACTTCCGCGCCCCTAGAAAACGCGAGCACGATGTCGTCTTTCATGCAAGCTAACCATCTGGTCCAAAGGTCCTTGACACTCCGGAGCCTCTGCGGAACCTTGCAGAACTCGTCGCTGCTCAGGCTGAGTATCATAAGAGATCTCTCGAAATTCTGAGTGAGCTTGCTCCCGTCATTGAGGGCCTTCAGACTGAGCAAGAGGTGAGACCAATTCCCCAATCCGCCTCGTTCTGCACCCCCGGCGGCTTAACATGTAGCTAATCCTGGACTGAACGATAGGCAAACTACCGCCAGACTCGGGAAAGCGAGCCCTAGGGGGGAAAACCACAGTGTTTACTGTTGGGCTTCGAAAGGCCAACCTGTTTTCATTTTCCGCCGGCTATGTTGCCG
This sequence comes from Scopulariopsis brevicaulis, assembly GCA_017657125.1. Taxonomy (NCBI): domain Eukaryota; kingdom Fungi; phylum Ascomycota; class Sordariomycetes; order Microascales; family Microascaceae; genus Scopulariopsis; species Scopulariopsis brevicaulis. Next base: position 24,423 of record JAGFNX010000050.1, read on the forward strand.
TCCCGTTTCTGCCGTCCCGTTTCTCGTCCCTCGCCCAATTTCCCTAGTGGAGGAATCGTTGCAAGTCCAAGGAAGGCGATATCGATTGGTGTTAGTTGTATTCAAAGTCCTCTCTATTGAGTCTGTTATATAGCAGTTTATTTGGGTTTTTTTTTGGATTGGGGGTTTGGGGGGGTCATCAACCCTATATTTCTCATACAAGCCCGACAAGGAAGCCGATTCCTCTAGCTTTCGTCCGGGTGGCAGGACCCGTGCGGTCAAAGCATACAAAGCCCTGCTATCCAATTCACTATTTCCCGGGGAAATACACCCGGAAAAGCACGTGCTATTCGCATACTACTCGGCCTACGTTTCCCAGGACGGCTCGGTTTGCCGACAAACATCCTCGTAGTCCATCACTGTCCGGCTATCTGGTTGCAGCCCGGGCGTTGTCCAAAACATTGCCCACTGAGTACCCCCCAGCTTCTTGGTACCACCTACCGATCTTTCGAAATACCATTTGTTGACAGGATTATTTGTCCTACTTCGCCAGCAGACTCCGTGTGGGAAGCAGTCCTGGACCATGGCGTTGAAAACGATGTCTGCCACTCCGCCACTCCCCTGTCGGCTCCTGAGAACAGCGAACTTATCGAGGTAAGGTACAAACCTCCCTGTCCCGTACGCCTCGTCTTCCGAGAGGCCTGATGGCCTCTCCCATGTGAGGATAGCACCGCCCTCGTATTCCCCTGCAATAATGACCCCGGCAATCTTATCGTCGACGCGCCGCAGGTAGTCCTCGACGTCCAGCTTTCGACCGAAAGAGTCTTCGATAAGGTATACCAGTCGCTGAAGGTCCACTTCCGGGTCGGTCAAGCGTAGCCGCCGCGTACCCGGCTTCGTCGGAGTCCACGGTAGCGACCCAGTACCGCCAAGGATGGTGACCGGCATACCTCGTTTCACGAGAGTGGCCACTTCCGTGTTCGGAGTTTGCGCACCGTTCGGATCACGTCGGGATAATTTATCTACCGGCAATGAAGGTGAGTAGACGGGTTTATCTGTAAGAAGATAATGGATTAGTGGGTTTTTGGTAGGGCGCGTCTTGACCGTCGCAATGCCTGGGTGGTGAAGCTCCTGCCAGGAGGGCTGCTGGCTAACGGCCTCGGGCCGAGATATAGTTGAGGCCAAGTAAGGCGAGGTAATTAGAGCGGAAGCAGCTGGTGGGAGGATGGAAAGTATGTCTTTGACCATCAGCAGATTCCGGGCGTGGGATTCCGATATCTCGGAAGAGGACAGATCGGGGTTTGATAGGTGTGGGCGAGTCTGCCGCTCCGACAAAGAGTTGATGATGGTCTCAAATTCTTGTTCCAGGTTTACAAAGCGATGTTGGATGCCGGATTTATTCGCCATGGGTATACCGCCAGCCGGATCAAGGACGATAACAGACTCAATTGTCGCTGGAGACTCCGGAAGCATCTCGGGGCGGGTGGGCTCGCTGGTGCTCAATGATCGGGTCAGGGCCACTGTCGTGCTCTCTGGCGGGGTGTTATTCGCATTCCCAGGGTGGTCGTTTATTATTGGTATCTTCCCGGCGTCGAGAACTCGACGGATGATGGTGGCGTCCAGGCCAGATGTCCCTGTTGCTGAGGGCGGGCTGGGATCTGACTCAAGTAGCAGGATATTCTCGATCACGGTCGCACTTCGCTTGTCGAAGGTGTCGAGGAGGAAAGCAAGTCGGGTTGCCTGCTCGGAGCGCAAGGCGCTCAAGGCTTGGCTGCCGCAGTCGATGACCACGACGCTGAGGAGACCCAACATCCGGAGTTGTGACAAGGTCTTCGCAACGCCCTCCATGGTTGAGTCGTCGATCGTTTGGGGCCGGCATAGCTTCACCACTGCCACGTGCAGGGATTCCGAAAGTGTTGGATTGGAATCGATTTGTTCGCCACCCTGGACGAAGAGAGCCCGGTTCTTGATGGTCCCTGGAAGATCAAGCCTTGGGCTAGGGTTTGCCCTCACAGCATCGAGGTGGCCGACGTATTTGCGGAAGTAGCTCCTAGCGTCTCTTTTATTCGCGGACTCCAGCACAGAAACAATCAGATCCTAGAACTTGGTCAGAGCGCGTACGGAACGGAAGGATGCACACCGCCGCGTCGACCTACCCGGTCTATCGACCCATTCGCCTTTCTTTTCTCTTGGTGTATATAGCGCCGCGCAGAAGGGGCTGTGGGCCGCGAATTGATACACCTCGAAGCAGGTGTCGGTCGGAATAGGTCGCCATGGCCGATAGTCTGCCGGAGGTATGGGGAGGGTTTGGGCCCTGTGAACCCCGCAGACTGCACTCAGAGGTTAACTGGCAGGTTCCGTCTTGGAGTAAGAGCACGCAAGTTTTCCACATACCTGTAAGCGTAGTCGACAAATCTCCGAGGCTGGGTTTCCGGGCATCGGAATGTTTGATTCTCCCCTGTACAATTGCTCGCTGTTCAAGTGGGAAAGCACTGGAAAGGGATAACCTCAGACAAGACGTATGACTCGAGCTGCTCGAAGGGGTGTATTTTCAGGGCGGTGAAGATTATTCTGCAGGTCCAACTCCAGCGTCACACAGCCCAAGAAGGCGCTAAATCTTAAAGGGAACACCCATCTCTCACCGCTTCCCGCAAAGCCAAGTTGGGCCAGTATTAATGCGTGTCTGAGGCCGGTCTCCCACTACTGCCGCCACCAATAAAGCACGGTTCGTCGTTCCCGCTGCTTGATTTTCAGCCTGTGTGTCTGACAACCGGTGGCGATCAACTTCGATTAATTCAAATATGCTTGGAGAGCCAGAGGCTAGTACAATTTAGAGAATCCGACTCCGCCTCATTATCTCGGACTTTGATCTTAGGATTCAAAGCATCGCGCCCACGTTTCGTTTAAGATGAACAAACGTCTTGGGATTCCGTGTAGACCTGCAAGACGTCGAGAACGAACCCGAGCATCGCTTCGGAATTTCGAATTTCTAGGTATAGGGGGGCGGATGCCGCAGCGCAGGCGACTATCCAGTAAATCTTTAGTCTAGATACATAGGCTTAAATTAATAGAGGAGCTGGCATTCCAGATGAGCTTCGGTGCCCACCAAGCTCCGTAGGGCTGAACGTGAGGCACGAGGCTTGGGCGAATATTACTAGCCCAACCAAGTTTTAGTAAAATATGCATATAACGAACATTATATTATCCGTATATGAGGGGGAGGGGGTGGTACTTAAGGTACCACAGTACGAGGTACCTCCAGCGCCTCCCAACCCCACGAGAACTCGCGGCGCGCTATGGAATCATCTCGCTAGAACTCGCGGCAGAACACACCCTTGGCGCATACAGGAAGTCAGTGCTTTGGAGAAGAAGGCGGTGCCCGGTGCCCAGTTCGTCTGATCACGATCAGGCGATGGCTCCCAAACGGCTCATTCCCGGCTCACGACCACTCTGCCATGGGGGCATTCGAGACGTGCTGCTGCCAAGGCCATCATTTCGTGGGCGCCGGGTATTTCACCAGACGACACAACGGCCGAGTAGACGCTATGAGCAAGGGTGGCATCATCATCGTCATTTAGAGAATGCGAAGCCCCTGTTCACGGCAGCCCAGGCCGGCAGGCTTGCTCGCAGTCCCCGTACCCATGTCTTCTTTGGAGGATGCGCGATGGCGGCCGCTATCTTCTACTTCGCCAATCTCGAGTCCGTGCCCGTCAGCGGCCGGAGAAGGTTCAACTGCTACGGCGACGGGGTCTCCACCTTGAGTGACCAGCAGGTGAAGAGAGTCATCTACGAGACCGAAAGGCAGGGCCTGCGTATACTTCCTGAATACGATCTCAGGTATGGTGATTTCTTGTATTCTAAGGCTCGCCATTAACAATCTGCCAGGACTGTCATGGTGAAACGGGTCATGTCCAGTCTCATCCCCATCAGCGGGCTTGAACACTATGATTGGGAAATTCGTGTCATCGATGATCCACGTGCGCCGTGCCCCCCGATGGCCCAGGGCCTGCCCTGAGTCCCCAGGTCATATGGCTAACAGCCGCTCAGATAATGCAAACGCATTCATCCTTCCGGGCGGTAAGGTCTTCGTCTACAGTGGGATTCTGCCCATCACCCGCAACCAAGATGGCCTTGCGGCCGTCCTCGGCCACGAGATTGCACATAATCTCGCACAGCATCATGGCGAACGTATGTCAGCCACCATTGGTCCAAACATACTACTATATGGCCTCATCTTCTTGACGGCCCCGGTCCCGGGTGCCTTTTTCGCCATGCAGGCTTTTGGGGGTTGGCTGCTTGACACGCTGTTCGGTAGGCCTATGAGCCGCAAGATGGAGAGCGAGGCGGACTACATTGGCCTTCTGCTCATGGCAGAGGCCTGCTACGATCCACGGGAAGCCGTCCACTTCTGGGGGAGGATGGAAAAGGCATCCAAGGCAGGAAATGCTGTGGAAAGCCCAGAGTGGATGAGCACCCACCCTTCTGTATGCCTTCGTGGTCCCCGGCTTTCCTACTCCTCTTTGCTATGCCAGAACTAACAGGCCTTCCCCCGCGCAGAATCAGAGCCGGATTGAGAAGATATCCGAGTGGCTACCGAAGGCCATGGAGAAGAGAAGTATGAGTGATTGCCACGGAACTTCCCAGTTTGCAAGGCATTTCCAGGAGGCGTTGCGTTCTGGCACATTCTATAGCGGGTGATGTTAGTGTGTATGGAGAACGGTTGTTGACAGCTAGTCACTCACCAGTCGGTCTGACGCATCCCCCCAGAGCTTCTAGTACCCTGCGGAAGATGCACTTGTAATGGTGCTGACGAATTCACGTGCACGCCACTCCCGGCTGCTTCCCCGCTCTACAGTCCCCCGCTTCACCTCCTTAGAACTCGCGGGCTCCGACAGTAATTAATGCCATCCAGCTAACGCGCCCAAGCCGCTGCTCGAGTGATTGAGAGGCTCGGCCTGCGCCCTGATGCCAATGTGTCTCTCTTACACTTGGTCAACGATTCTCTCCAGCGACATGGCGCCTCGGGGGAAACTCGGGGCAGGGAACTCGTATCCTGAGCTGCATGGGGTACAAATATCCCGTCAAGAGCCGTGATGATGGTGGTCAGAAAACACGGCTATCCAAGCTCCGCAGGATTCCGCGGAAGTCAGATCAATAGTTAGAGACTACTTGCAGTCTAGTTTATTCTGGCGTCTCACGGCCACCCTTGACCTTGCGTCGGAGTTCAACACCATACCTTCTTCGAACAGCTTTTCTATCCCCGTCAGTCAGGTAGCCGAGCGGGAGCGGGACTGAGTTCCAACGCAGTGCCAGACTCTATCCCATCTATCCATCAATCGACTGACGATTGATTCTTAGAGCATAAAAATCCTCGGGAGCCCGGTGGGCCCGGATTCTCGAGTCGATACTCGAGTAGGGGGTTTGCTGACATGATCTTCATCAATGAGAACGACGGCCGCTTTGGGGGCGTCGCTGCCTTGCTCGAGGGATTTGTAGCCAGTTGGATGCGGGTCCTTCGAACAGGTTCGCTGATAACAAGGATGGCCGTACGTATCAACCTTCCAGAGGGGCACACCGGTTTTCACACCTGGGACTCCTCCCCTGCCACGGCCCGACGCCCGGCGGACCTCTTGGACTTGCTTTTATGGCATCCTATAAGTACCGACTTGATCCTTCACCGTCGATGCATCCATGACCAGACTCGCGTTCTTCTTCGTCCCTGGTAGCTCCTATGCCATTCACATCCATACTGACGTAGGGCCCTGTGCCACGATATACGTACCTCCCTTGTTACCGACAGACCCTAGACTCGAACGAAACTCGTCGGCAACATCTCCGTCGGTCTATTGGTAGAAGAATACGGCACGGTTCATGTCCTTACTACCCATCCGGCGACACTAATATAAAGACAGAAAAAGACAGGGAAGCTTTCTGCTATAGGCGTTTTCCCGAGGACGACACTTTGAAACGGAGAGAGCCCGAACTTTCCAAACGTCACCGGTCCCAAGCGTTGCCCGTTCACCTCCACGAGAGCTAACTCTAAAACCAACCTTTCCGCTGCTCCATTGGACGATGTCACCGTTGCGAAGGGTTTCCACCGAGGCAGACATTCCTATCGTAGAAGACTGCTCGTTATGCCCCAAAACAGCGCACGACGTGCGCGAGGTGGCTGTCGCGTGGGCATTGACCCGTACGAAATATATCAAACGCCGCGGGCCTTGCGTTTCCCTGCGATATCGGACTGAGAGACGCACGTGGTGGGAGGGATGCGGAGAGCAAGGATCTATCCCATAGGCCAGTCTACAGGCCACGACAAGGAGGAAGTTATTGGTTGCCATCTTTTAAGAGTTTAACGGCACTCTACGTTTCCGGTTCGATCATGGGAAAAGCCAAATGGAGATTCCTCTAGACTAGAGTACTGGTACAGTTCTAGGTCAAAAGTTTGGCAACACTCTAGCAAATCATACCAAAACACCTCGTATAAAGCGTAATTTATAGCGACTACAACACACAAGCTCTTAACTTAAAATATTCTCCTATATAGAATTTTATTTAAAGAATCAGGTAACACCTTTTAATTTTTATTAGGACGCGTATTTATAAAATAACATATAGCAAAGTTCGTAGATATTTAGAACCTAAACGCCTATTAAGGGATTCTATATACATTCTATAGTTAGCACTAATATTATAGTAAAAGAAATGAAAGTAATCTAAGAGCTTCATAGTTTGACGAGCCTCTAAATATAAAACCTAGACTAAACTAGAAAATAAAGTATATACTTAATAGAGAGGCTAAAGATCTATAGAATTTATTAATTGTAAAATATTACTATTTCGCGTTAGATTCATATGCGCTGTTCAAACCGCTGTGTTATCGCGTTTTTTGGTGAGAATGGTAGAGTGTTGCTAAACTTTTGACCCGCGATTGTAGCGCGAACCAGAAGTCAAAGCAGTTCCCGTCCGTCCAACTCGAATGTCCCACTTCATGGGTCCTGCCTAGACTAACAATCTCGCGTACCAGTCAATCCTTTGGTGTGAGTGTGGGCCTAAGACACTAATCAAAGATACCTACAGCCCTTAGATAACACCGTGCTAGGACACTATCCATTGACAACTATAAGAATATCGCGCGTATATTAATATTATTATAATATATTCTAGAATCAGGGAAAAGACAATCTATCCTGTTTTCTATTCTAATCTCTCGAGTCGGCCATATCAGCAGGTGGCTGCATACCCTATAATAATTATAATATATATATATATATAACAGATTGCCAAGAGTTAATTTAATAATCAGGGCGCGTAGATTAATTATCTTAAGCTAGAGAAGAAAAAGGAAAGGGAAGAAGGCTCTATACTAGCTACTTAGATAGTACTACTTTAATATATTACTAATTATCAGGATAAGATAACAGAGCCGTCACGTGCCAAGTCATATAAGCACAGGTACAGGCGGCCTGCTACTATGCACCTAACCTACCGTAATTATAGTTAGGTATAAAGAAGATACCTAACAGTCTAAAAAACTTGGAAGGATAAGAAGTAGTAGTTATATAATATAACGCCTAACTTAACTTACTAACTACTAAAGACACGTAGGGCGACTTATCCTACGCGGGCCTAATCTCTCCTCTATGAAGATCCGTATAGCGATCTTGCTCTTAGTGCCCATTAAGATAGTAAGTAGGTCGTTGTTAGGCAGTACTCAGTAAGTTAGCATAAAAGTATATATCTAAAAGTTTATAGTAGTAAAGTATATAATAGTATTATAAAGATAAGTAAACGGATAAAAAAGGTAGCTAGATATATAGTAGTAACTATAGTTTAAATAGACTATAAGTTCCTCCTTTATTATCCTAGATTACATATTCCCTATAATCCCTTTATTACCTTAGATTATAAGATTACTACAATCTTTAGACCTATATAGGCTTATTAGATTGCCGCAATCTAATAACCTATCTTTTAATTAATCCTTCTATAGGCACGTCTTTATTATTCTATGACGTATACCTATCTTCCCTTCTATCCTTAAAAATAGCTGAGATAGCCTAGGCTATTATATTATTACTTGTTTATTTAATTGCTAGTTCTCCCTAGTAAAAGCATATGATATAGCTAAGGTATAGATCTATATACTAAAAACGTAAGTAAATAAGGAAAAGCTATATAGCAAAATTATTCCAGGTCTCTAGCTTAGGGGCAAGGTAAGGACGCTATAGCTATAAGGCAGATATTAAATTAATAGGTAGACTAGAGAGTCTAGCTATATATATAGATTAATAAAAATAAAAATAACTTAAAGAAAGTAGGCATATAACTAGTTATACATATATAAGTTATTATTTTATATAGGTAATATAAATATACTAATATAAAGCATAAGGCTATTAAGTCTATACTATATAAGCACGTAAGGTCTATATAAGCACGTAAGGTCTAGGGCTTTTATAATAGAATACTATAACTATATTAGTAAATATGCTATTTTCCTTAAAGTAGATCTACTATATAGTAGTAATAGTATACGACGCCTAAAGCATATCTAATACGCTATAGGCTAAGGTTAGAAAGGTAGATTCTACCCTAGCGTCTAAAGTAGGTCTACTACGTCCTAAAAGGTACGTAGCCGCCTAGGCGTCTAGGGCAAATCTACTACGCCCTAGTAGGTACTTAGTTATTCTAGCGCCTAAAGTAGATCTACTACGCCTAGTAAGGTATATAAGTTACCTTAGGGTTTAAAGTACGTCTATAGCGCTACTAAGGTTAGGGAATGATAAGTAGTTAGGAGTGGATACTAATAGGAGTAAAAGATAAATTATATACTACTAATAAATACCTTATAAGTTAAATAAGTAAGCTAATAAGCTATTCTTTATTTTAGAACTATAATATACGTATAATAGTTTTATTATAGCTATTACCTTTTAACTATTATTATTATATAAATAGCTATAGCCTTTAAGCGTAGTAAAAAAGTAGTAAATATAGTAAAAAGGCTTTTAAAAAAGGTTAAAAAGAAGTCTAAAGCTAGAGGCTTTAATAAAAAGTTTATTTTAGGTAAAATAAAGTAGTTATAGTATAGTTACTTTTAAGATAATAATAATAAAAGCTATGAAAGTAGTATTAGTTAATAAGGCTACTAAAAAGAAATAGTAATAAAGAACTAGGTATAAAAGGTAGTAAAGTACAGAGGTAGGGTCCAAAAGTTTTGTCCCAATAAAACAACAGGGGTATAACGCTATAAAATAACGCCATATATAAATTACTATAGACCTATCCTCGACCCTCTTAATACTCGTTCCCTCTATTAAGTTAAATAATATTTTATATATAAACTAGAATCCGCTTAATCTAAGCTTAAATTTTTGCTTATAGCAGCTTATCCTAAGCCTACTTCTAAAATTAAATAGCATTCGCCTATTCTTTAGAGCCCCTTTCTTCGTAGTAGCCCTCTTTATCTAAGGCTAATAAGGCTCGATAGCGTTAAGGTCTAGAGAGTTCCTATACCATAAGAGGCAGCGTACCTAATATAGATTATATACCCTTTATTAGATATAGTAATTATAAGCAAGGGCCTTATCCTCTTAAACTATAGTCCCTAGGCGCTTTTTAAGGCATTCCTTGGTAAAAGGGAATATTAGGGGTAGAAGAACCGTTTGCTAATATTAGCTTAATAGGCTAGTAATAGCAGAGACCTTCGTAGTAGTTTTACTACTATAAGGAGCCTTAAGGCTAATAACTAATACGCAGGTTATAATATTAGTATTTACGGTTATTATAGTAGTTATTATAAAAGAATATAAAAGAAAGATACTTAGGAAGATATATATATAAATTTAGTAGGGGACTTCCTAATATGGTTTCTAAATAATTTATAGCGTAGATCTATGTCTTAGCAGGACAAAACTTTTAGGCCCTACCTCTATATACCTATTATAAAAGCGCTATAAAGGTTAAGGTAAAAAGATTAGTAGATAGTAATATAGGTTCTAGTAGAAAAGGTAGAAGTAAATGTAAAAGTAAAAAGAAATATAAAAAAGCTAGCTAAAAAATTTATAGTAAAAGTAGGTTAGATATAGGCAAGATAAGGTTAAGATAATATATACTATAAAATATAAAGGTATTAGCAAAAGTAGATATTATAACTTAATAGTTAAGATATATAGCCTTAGTATAGTAAGGCTAGTATAGATATTTCTTTATATCCTATATCTAAATTATATTACTTTTATAATTTTTAATAACGAACTTTAATTTATTAAGCACCTTTATCTAAAAGATCTTTCTAATTAAAGTAAGTATTATCTTTATAATAGCCCTAAGTTAAGCTAATAGTTACTAAGGTATACTAAAAGCTATTTATATTATATAAAAGTCTAAGAAAAGTATAGTAAGTATATTAAGCTTAAAAGGTAGGCCTAGCTTATAGCTAAGAAGGCCTTTACTATATTTAGCGCCTAGGTAATATAAGATAATAAAGCATTAAAATAAGTTATAGGTTATCCTTATAGTAAGGCTAATTTAGGCTAATAGTTACTAGGCTTTTAGAAAAGTTTTAAATTAGTAGAAGAAAGTATACCTTTTAACTATAAGTATAACTAGTGCTTTATTATAGCTATAGTAGCTATAAGAAAAAGTATAGTAAAAGCTTACTATAGTATAGAAAATACTTATTAACGCGGCTAACTACTATGCTATAGTAGTAGAGTAAGGCGCTATAATAGTAAAGTAGTTAATAGTAGTATAAGAGGCTATAAATACCTAATGTTATTATAATCTTCTCTAGTACCTTTCTTTTTAATTTATAACTATAGCCCTAAATACCGATATTATAACTTACGCGTTAGTTATTAGTCTTAAAACCCCTTATAATAGCAAAAGTACTACTAAGGTTACGACGATAACTAGACTCTTAAACCGCTAGGTTAATCGAATCTATACCTAAGCAATCTAGAAATAGTTTAATCCTAATAAGCGCCTTATATCTCTTTAAGATGAATACCTTTATAATAGCCTTTAAAGTAGATAACTACTAAAGTATATAAATAAAGGCTTAAAAGAGCATTATTTCTAAGGTACGCTAAGATCGCTATAAGTAGAAGAAATAAGCTACTAATATCTCTACTAAGCTTAGCTTAGAAGGTATTAATATCTTTAGAATAATAGTCCTATAAGTCTTTAAAGCCTCTAGCTTTAAAAAGAATAAGCTAATAAAGAAGCCTAGACTAATAAAAAAGATAAAAAGGAATAGCTTATCTAGTATCTTTCTTATTAGTACTAGTCTTATAAAGACTAGAAAAATATTATCTAGTCTAATAAGACTTCTATTATCTTACTCTACTACTATAGAAGGTAGTAGGTATAGTAGAAAGCTAATAAGCGCTTCTTTTAGAGCTATATTTATAAGGGGTAGAAAAAGGTATATAAGTTTATATTCTTAGGCGCCGTTTCTTATAATAAGAAAGGTTATTATTACTAGACTCTAAAGACTATTTAAAAGAAAGTAGTTTTAAAAAAAAGCTATTAAGAAGCTAAATAAGAAGCTAAAGCTAGTTATAAAAAAGTAGTAGGAGCTTTATAATAGTATTAGGAGGCTTAACCTAAGCTAGCTACTTAGGAAGAATCTAGAATATAAGTAGAAGAAAAAGAATAGTAAGCTATTAAAAGGGCTTTAGTAAAAGAATAAACTAGTAGTAATACTAGTAAATAATCCTACTCTTTTTAGTGTTCCTATTCGCTAAGGAATACCTCTAAGACTAATTAGAGACTATAGTCTAAGAATATAAAGCTTTTTTATATAGCTATTATATTTAGTAGCGGCTATATAACCTTTATAAAGTCTAACGCCTTCTTTAGTATAGTAATCTACTAGACCTTAACGTAATTAAGCCTTATTAACAATACATAAAGAGGGGTACTATAAAGAAAAAGGCGCTAAAGAATATAAAAGAAGCTATCTTAGCTTAGAAGAAGACTTAAAGAGCTCCTATAGGATATAATTTAAACCTAGGTTAAGAGGATCCCTATCTATATATAAAAATCTATCGATCTTAAAAGGGGGCACGAGTATAAAGAAAGACAAGGATAGTTCTATAGTTATAGTATATATTATTACTTTATAGCGTTATACCCTTATAGTCTTAGTAGGATATAACTTTTAGGCTCTTTCTATACTAAAAACGGCAATACGCTATAAACTACTAGCCTAGTAGAAGGCTAATAATAGTTTATTTAGCTAATAGATAATAATTATATATATAGTAAAGTAGTATTAAAAGAAATACTTAAGCTAAAAATTAGTAGAAGTAATATAGGTAAAAGCTTTAAAAAGAAAAGGCCTATTAGTAAAAAAGAATTTTATTAAGAGATAACTAGCGCTTTAAGGCCTTCTAGGTACTAGTTATATAAAGCTATTATACTACCTTTTTAGTATTAATAATAATATTATATAAGAAGGGGTTATTAGGTGAGAAAGAAAAGTTAGTAAATAAAGTATCTTAGATATCTAAGTTATTTACTATAGTAAAAAGGAAGAACCTATATATAAGTATATTAGCTTTATTAGCGTAAAAGGTAGTATTAGGCTAGCTAAGGCGTTTAATAAAGTAGGTATAGGCCTTAGATAATATTAACGTACTTAGTATGGCCTATTTAGTAATAGACTAGATCTATCTAAGGTATTATATTAAGACTATTAATAGGCTACTTAAATTCCTCTTTTTAATACTACCTAGCCTTATAAAAGTAGATAAAGTTTAACTTAGTATAGGCATTACTAGTAAAACTACTATTAGGCTATATATATAATATAAATAGCCTATATAACTTTTATAGTCTTCTAAGATTAGTATTTACTTATAAAGTAGGCGTATAATAGGCATATAGTATTCTTAATATAATATAATATAGAAAATAATAAGGTCTTTAGTATAGCTATTAAATTATTAAAAAATAAAATAAAGTAAAAGTAGACCTATACTACTATTTTAACCTTAAATTTTCTTAAGTATAAGTTTCTAATAAAGGTTTAAAGTATAGACTAAGGATTTAGTATTATTATATATCTTAGTAAAGAATTAGGTATTATAATTAGAGCTAGTAAAGCTAGTTAAAAGCACCTTATAGCTAATATAAACCCCTAGTGTATACTAGGTAAGCTCGATAGTAAAAGGTTTAGCGTTAATATAGCTATTCTAAGTAGGTTCTATAAAAAGCGTAAAAAAGGTAAAATTCTAATATATAGTAAGGTTAAAAAAGCATCTAACCTTAGGTAAGATATAGCTAGAGGAACGTTAGGCTAGGTAGTATATATTAAAGTCGCTAATAAAGATTAAATAGAAACGTAGGATACGCGAAGTAAAAGTATTAAGTAAAGTAAAATTAGAAAAAGGCTATATAAGACTAGAATTAAATAGAAAGTAGATAGAAAAGATAGTAATAAGGCTATAGTTATTATTAAAGGTAGTATAGTCTATTAATTATAGCTACCTTATAGTAACTATAACCTAAAGCTATAGCGTTTATAAATATAAAGCGCTATATAGCTACTATAGTAAGTAGGCTCGTAATTAAAAAATATAGTATAGTTATATATTTAACTAAAGTAGTTATATATAGGTTCTTAAGAGGTAATAATATTATACTTATAGTAGCTTCTAAATATAAGTCTAGTATTCTTTTAGTTACCTTTATATATATTATAATAAAAGATACTAATTACTATTTAGTAGTAGTAAAGTATATATCTATAGTATAAAGTAGCTACTATAAGTTTAGTATAAAGGTCTTACTATTCTTTATTAAAAAGAGAAAGGGATAGGAAGGAAAAAGGTTTATAGAAAGAAAAACTAGTATAAAAAGTAAAAAGAAATTAGATAGTACTATTACTAGTAAAAGATAGTAGCCTAAGCTATTAACTATATTTAAAAGATAGCTTTTATATAAGAAATATATTAGTAGAAAGCTATATAGGTTATTAAAAAAGACCTTTAGTAATACTACTAAGGTACTATATTAATAAGTAATTAGGTATTATCTTTTTTAGTATAGTTATTTATAGTAGTACTATAGTATCTATAAATTTTAACTTCGTTATTTCTATACGTAGTAGGTTAAATAATGCTTAAAGTAGAAAGGTTTACTATTAAAGCGTAAACCTTTAAGGAAAGTACTTTTATAAAGCGTAGTAGTATTATTAATATTAAAGACCTAAAAGAGAAGTAAAAATATATAGTACGCCTATTACTTATTTAGGTTACTAAAAGCTTAAAGAAGCTATTTAGAAAAACTAATTAGCTAGGCCTTCTTAGTAAAAAAGGTAGATTAGATTATAATATTTCTACTAAAAAGTTACTATATAGCCTTAATAGTAAGGTAGCTTAGAATACTATTAATAGTAGTATTAGCATCTTAAAAACTATAATTATAGTAGTCTTAAGGAAATATTCAGTCTAAAATTATTATTTCTAAAGTATATAGGTTAGTAGTATTTTTATAATAAGGCTATTAAAGCCTTATTATTAGACTATATTAGTAAATATAAAAGTAAGCTTTAAGGTATTAGTATTATATTAGTTGGAAGTTTTAATAATAGCGTAAAGCTAGTAGCTAAGCTAACTTAAGCTTAGGTCTCTATATTATACTACCTAAGTAGCTTTATAATAAAGCTACTTAGTCTATATATTATAGGCTTATAAGAACTTTTATATAAGGTTTATAAAGTTAATTTTATATATAGAGTTAATAAGGATATAGTAGATAGATAAAGTAAAGTTATTCTAGTATTTTACTAGGTCTATTACGTATTTAATACGGTAGTATTTAGAGTTAGAGAGGGAGGCGGTTAGGGGTAGCTAGTAGTTGCCCTATTTATATTCCTATAATAGCGCCTTTACGTATAGCGGTTACGATACGGTAGTATACTTCTAGGTAGAAGGACGCACCGGTTTAACTAGTAGTATTAGTATAAGAAAAATAATATATCCGGGATACCGTCGTATAGCTAAGCGAGTAAGGGTCACGTTAACGTTAGGATTCTGATTGATAGGTATATAAAGAGACTTTAACTTATCCTAATAACCTTATATTAGTTCCTAGGACCTATATACGTCCCGACTATAGGTCTTAAACCTATTAGGGATTACGGTTCTACGTAGGTCTAGCCCTATTCCTATTATTAGGTTACCCCCTTATAGTTAGGTTAGGGTTTTAGGCTTATAATAGTAATAGTAGGGGGTCTATAGTTGTAGAAGGCAAATTTACCTCTATATTATCTATATAAAGGTATTAGAAGTATTTAGTAATAGTAAAAAATAATAACTATTATATTTTAAAGGTCGTATTAATATTAAGTCCTTACTTAATATATTAAATAGAGGAGGTAGCGTAAATATAAAGCATATTAAAGATCTATAAGAGACTAGTTAGTAAATAGTATTAAAAAGAAAAAAGGTAAATTTATATTTTAAAATAAATAGAAAAAGACTAGATACTATTATGCCTTAGGAACTTAGTATTATTATCTATTACTTAGGGATACGTCTTAGTAATATAAGATAACTTATTATTACTAGGAGGTAGCTAAGCTATAAGTAGGTTTCCTATAAGATATAATATATTAAGAGCGATTAATAAGAATAGAAGGTACTAAGGATAAAAGTATTAGGAAAGAGACGAAGAGGGTATAAAGGAATAGAGTAGGCTATATAAAGCTCTTATAAACTAGATTATAAGAAGTAGAGTATAAGAGGGGTGCGCTATTTACTTATAAGCTAGTAACTAGAAGTATCTTTAGAATTATTAGGCTAAATAGGAAGAGATAATTTATTATAAAGTTAGTAATGCCTAAAGAATAAAAAGATAATAAAACTACTATTACCTTTATATAAAAAAACCTTATTCTCTCTTTTCCTTTTTTTATTTTATTTTATAAGAGAACCTTTATAACCCTTTTTTCTTTCGTTTTTTCGGATATTAAGGTAGTAGTATTATAGAGGTATCCCTAATCCTAGATTATAGCTAGTTAAAAAGTAAGGTATTAAGGAATTAATACGTCTATTAATATAAGTATACTTATAGGTAAAAATAGGCTGCCTCCTATTACTTATAGTATAGTTTACGTAGATAATATTATCTTCTAAGGATAAGTAGGCTATACGCTAGTTTACTCCTATTATATAATAGTTTAGTTATACCTATATTCGAAGTATAAAAAATATTAGTATAAGCTAATTAATATACCTAAATAACGTAATATAAGCGTATCTAGTAATAGTATAGAGGTAGGGTCTAAAAGTTTTATCCTAATAAAATAACAAGGGTATAACGCTATAAAGTAACGCTATATATAAATTACTATAGACCTATCCTCGACCCTCTTAATACTTATTCCCTCTATTAAGTTAAATATTTATATATAAACTAGAATCCGCTTAATCTAAGCTTAAATTTTTACTTATAGCAGCTTATCCTAAGCCTACTTCTAAAATTAAATAGCATTCGCCTATTCTTTAGAGCCCCTTTCTTCGTAGTAGCCCTCTTTATCTAAGGCTAATAAAGCTCGATAGCGTTAAGGTCTAGAGAATTCCTATACTATAAGAGGTAGCGTACCTAATATAGATTATATACCTTTTATAAGATATAGTAATTATAAGTAAGGGCCTTAACCTCTTAAACTATAGTCCTTAGGCGCTTTTTAAAGTATTCCTTAGTAAAAAAAATATAAGAAGTAGAATAACTATTTGCTAATACTACTACTAGCTAATACCTTTCCCTAAGCCTTTTATAAGCTTATTAATCATTTTCTTCTACTTCTATTTAGGCTTCTTTCTTAGTAGCTAATATAGATTAAGTTTTTTTTATACTATTACTAAACTCCTACTACTCTTTTATAACTAGTTTAAGCTTTTTATCAAGCTTCTTAATAGCCTTTATTATAGCTACTCTCTCTTAAGTAATCTCTAGAGTCTAGTAGTAATAAGGACCTTTACTATTATAAGAAAATGCCTTTTAAAATATAAACTTACTTATACCTTTCTATCTCTTATAGATATAGGTCCGTAGAAAGCGCTTATTAGCCTCCTACTATATCCTATACCCTCTATAGTAGTATAGCAAGATAATAGAGGTCTTATTAAACTAGATAATATCCTTCTAATCCTTAAGAGTCTAGTACTAATAAGTAATATACTAGTTAAAGCGCTTTTTCCTTATCTTCTTTATTAGTCTAGGCTTCTTCGTTAGCTTAGTTTTCTTAAAGCTAGTAGACTTAAAGATCTATAGGACTATTATTTTAAAGACTATAATTATAATACCTTTAGAGCTAAGCTTACTAGTAATATTAGTAGCTAGTTTCTCGTGCCTATATTAATTTCGGCGTACGTTTAAGATAACGCTTGTTTAAGCCTCTATTATATAGTTTAGTAGGCGTCTAGATTAAGGGGTATCTTAGAGGTATATATCTCGAAGAGATAGGGGGCGTTGGTTTAGGTTAAACCCTCTCTTAAAAGCTTATATATAGATTCGGTTAACCTAGCGGCTTAATAGGCCGGTAATAGTAGAGATCTTAGTAGTAGTTTTACTACTATAAAGAGCCTTAACGCTAATAACTAATACGCGGGTTATAATATTAGTATTTATAGTTATTATAGTAGTCTTTATAAAAGAATGTAGGGGAAAGATGCTTAGGAAGATGTATATATAAATTTAGTAGGGGACTTCTTGATAGGGTTTCTAATGATTTGTGGCGTAGATCTATTTTTTGGCAGGACAAAGCTTTTGGGCCCTACCTCCGTAGTGGATAGAGTAAAGAGAACCTATATAAGTTATTTAGTATGCTAGCTGTAAGCCTCTATGACCTTTACGCTAATGCCTATAGTAGCAGCTATATAGTAGCTAATAATAGTCTTTATAACCTTACTAAAAAAAGTAATACACTTCTAGCTGCTAGTTATTAGAAAATAGAAAAAGGCTTGTTAGACTTATAAATAATAGTTATATACACTATATAAGAGTAATAAAAGAAGTACTTATAGTAAATGCTAGTAAAGGTAATCTTAATAAAGGCTTTAAATAAAGGGCTTACTATAGGCTAAAAAGACCTAATAAAGATATAGTTAGTACCTAGTGCTATTTATAAGCCTATAAAGAAAAGCTACTCCTTAACCTCTTTACCCTTAATAGTAGTATTAATTAGGAAAGGTTCTAAAACGAAGCTTAAATTTAGGAAAGTAATATTAAATATATTATATATCTTAATAATAATAGTTCGGAAGAATTATTATATTAGTATATTGGCTTTTTATCATAGGTAATAGTATATAGCCTACCTAGGTACTTATGAAAACAAAGGTATAAGATAAGGCCTTTATAAAAGTAATACTTTTAGTATAGGCCTACTTAGCTATAGTCTAGATCTTCATTAGGTCTTTTATTATACGATAAAAGGCCTTATACTAAAAGCTCCTATAGAGGTTTTAAATAATGATTTTCTTCTAGTACTAAGCAGTACATAGGTCTTTAATGCGAGCTAGTATATAATATAATTATTACTAATTTTATGTATAAACATAACCTTATAAACCATATATAAGAAATCTTATAAGCCTATAATAAGTAGGCTAAGTAGCTTTATTATAAAGCTACCTAAGTAGTATATCATAAAGCCCTAACCTTAAGTAAGCTTAGCTACAAGCTTTATACCACTATTAAAATTATTAACTAATATATTAATACTATCCTAAAGCCTATTTTTATATATACTAATATAGTCTAATAATAAGACTTTAATAGCCTTATTATAAAGATTCTACTAAGTTATATTACTTTAGAAATAACTATCTATAGATTAAATATTACCTTTAACTACTATAACTATAGCTTTTAAAATACTTTTACTACTATTAATACTACCTTTAGTTACCTTATTATTAAGGCTATATAGCGGCTCTTTAGTAGAGATACTATAAACTAACCTATCTTTTTTACTAAGAAAGCCTATCTAATTAGCTTTTTAAATAGCTTACCTAAGCCTATAGCAACCATATTAAGCTTATATAATAAACCTACTTTTTTTCATCAAAGTGTCTTAACCTATTTTACAAAAGACCTTTTTAGCTATTTAATAAACTTGAAGTATATAATAATATAGATATTATTAATATATACCTTTACTATAACTATAATCTAGATAAGTATTAGGCCTATTGTATATTCTTACTCCTTTATTAGGTCTTTAATATTGATAATACTATTATAGTAACAGGCCAAAAGTTCTATAACACCCTACTTTTTGTAATGGAAAAAAGTACCATAGACCTAAAAAGTAGTTTAAATAATAGCAAAAAAAAAACCTATTTAATCTTTTATATTCTAGCTAAATATAGCCCTATACGCGCTAAGCTAGTTAGGGACTAACTATACAAGCCTCTCAATACGTGCTTAATTAACGTATTCCTATAACTCTACAATTAGAGCCTATAAGACCTTAATATTAGCCTCTTTATTCTTTAACGTTTATAGATTTATATAGAGCTAGCTAATAGAGCTTATACTTTAAGGCCTTCTACGCATACTTAATTAAGTTTAAATTAGGGCTATAATTCAGTTAAATAATAACCTAGATCCTATAATTTTTAAACTATATTTACGTTATATATATATAGTATTCATATACGTATTATCCTACTAGAATAGTGAATATAGTTAGTATATTAGTTCTAGGCCTTCTTAGAGAGTTACTTAATATAATTAGGTAGTATATCTATAGCTATTACTATCTATATTACGTAGTATAAAGGTAAGGGGCGTCGTAACGTTAAGGCTAACTATAGCCTAAATTATAAGCTTAATACCCCCGTTTTATATAGATTAATTAAATAGCGCTAGTAGGCCTTATAGCTATATTAAAAGACCTATAAAAGTGGATTTAGGATTAATTAGACTAATAATTTATTAGAAAATAGGGTCTAGGGTTAAGGGGTTAGACTTATGATACGTTTACCTTTAGGGCCTATATATAGAAGTTAATTTAGCCTTATGCCTAGACTAGTACGTATAAAATACGCGTCTCTTTATAGCATATACTAGTATAAGCTTTAGATATTATTTTGCCCACTAGTCATAGATATAATGTCGTTATAGTATTCTATGTATAGTACGCGTAAATAACTACCTTCTATAGAGGTATGAGAGCCTACGCTAGTTAACCTTTAGGTGCTTATAGGCTAATCGAATAAGCTAATGCTTCTTATACGTATTAAGAGCCTAAGATCTCCTTATACGGGGCCTAAATTTAAAGTCGTTACGCTCTAAGAAGGGCTAAAGCGTACGATAGATAGTAGAGCGATTAATACGAAACGCGCGTGCGATCTTAGCTTTTATTTTTTTTAAGTAGCTGCTATATATACGTAGATTAACGCACGCGCTTTAGGAGAGAGGTATTCGTCTTTCTATTAATATTTATTAATTTTAGTATTAAAACCTATACTTAACTACCTTAGCTAAATCTATTGCTATACTACCTGATATAATTACTAGCCTATCTACTATAATAACTATATAGTATTTCATATCTATAAATGCTATAGCTTTAACTTATTATTACTATAAAATAGCTATAACTAGTATACTATTATATTTAATACTATTTATAGCCTTATTACTATCTTTTTTATCTACTTTTTATCTAGGGACACGCTATATACTGCACTAGTTTAGATATATGCTATACTATTATACAAGAAAATCCCTAAGGACATAACAGCAGTATATTAACATATAGCCCTACCTAAGTCTTAGTATTACTACAAATACTAAATCTCGATATATGTTAATTAAATTCAGGCTAACTAAACTACCCGGATACCCTCTAACATAAGGCGTCACGTCTTGCTACCTACGCCTATCATAGGCTAGGAACAACTACTAATACGTATAAACGTATAATTATATAAAACCTTTATTCTAAGCTCTCTTAGTTTTTCTTTAGTTTTAAGCGTTCTAGCACTTATTTATAAAGCGTATGATTAAGGCCTATAGCCTTAAGCGTAAGCTTATTAAGGTTATTAAGCATCTTATCTATGCCTCTTTTAGAATATAATAAAGGCGCTTAAAGCGCTAAGGCCTAAATCTAGGCTTATAAAGCCTCTTAAAGCGCTAAGGGCTATAGTTAAGGGTATCTTAATATCCTCCTCCTCTATAAGGTCTACGATCTACTACGATACCTACTACGATGCCTAAGGTATCGTAGTTTTCGGCATATACGTATCTTCTGCCTTTTACTACTACTAGGCCTCCTCCCTCTCTTATGCTTATAAAATCTTAAACTAAGAGGCGTTCTAGCGCGTTATCATATAGCCATGAGGTCTCTCTAATACTATAGCCCCCTTTAGGTGCCCCTTTATAGTAGTAACTTAAGGCTTAAGGATCACTAAGATAGTTATATAAAGCTAGATCGTAGAAACATTAAGGTAGGCCTTAGAACTTATATTAATTAAAAAACAACTATTATAAGTAGCTTTTATCTTTTTTTTCCTACTAAATCCTATACTTATAAGGGATACTATACGTTATTTAAGTTATATAGTAGTAGGCATCTTAAAAAGGACGTTATAATTAGTTTAGGAAGGTCTTTTAAAGGTTAAGAATAATTTAAAGGGTAACTAAAGAGAGACATTCTCGTATCTAGGTAAATAGTAACCTATTAGCTTTAAGAAGGATACACTTACGTGCCTAGTCACCTTTATTCGTAATCAT
Organism: Scopulariopsis brevicaulis; assembly: GCA_017657125.1. Classification (NCBI taxonomy): domain Eukaryota; kingdom Fungi; phylum Ascomycota; class Sordariomycetes; order Microascales; family Microascaceae; genus Scopulariopsis; species Scopulariopsis brevicaulis. Next base: position 46,164 of record JAGFNX010000050.1, read on the forward strand.
ATCTTTCTAGTCTTTCTAGAATAGTTAGAGCTTCTAGAATACGTCTTTAAGATTACTAGTTAAGTATATAAGATACTTCTTAAGGCTAGCATACGATAATTTAATAGCTAAGGTTATAGTATATCTAAAGTACTAGTTTTTATTAATCTTATATGCTACGATCTTATGCCTATACGGCTTAATCTAGGTCTTTAAGGCATAAGAAATAGCCTACGGTTTAAGGGCCTTAAAGGCTATAAGATTACGGTTATAGGAGGCCTTATTATAACTTAATACTATAGCTTCCTATATTATAAGGAACGCTACGAAGCTCTTATAACGTTAATATTAAATGCTAAAACTAAGCTAACCTTGAATACGTATAGCGTTTAGAAAATAGCGCTTATAGTTAGCTAGAATATTTATACGTATATGCTACTAGCATAAGAGGTAAAGAATGCCTTGAAGCGCTAGATGATTATTAAATGCGTTAATAGAGGCCTTATTATAGTTAATAAAAATAATCTTTAGTAGGTTAATATTAAAAGACTATAAAACCGTATTATATAGCTAATCTAACGCCTATATATAGTCCTACTTAGTCTCTCTTTTAAAGAAGATTGTAGCTACATAGAATAAGCTTCTTATATTAATAAGACCTATAATATTTAAGAAAGGTATATTAAATCGATTTATCTTATAGGTCTAATTAAGTAGTAAAATATTAGGGTATTCCTAGTAGATAGTAATATTTGAATAAGGCGCTATAAAGAGATATAAGAGATAACCCTTATAGTTGACGTTATATAAGTAGAGATACTAACTACTAGTATTTATAATATAAAATAGGAGCTATTAAGTAGGCGTTTTGCTATCTAATTCGACCTAATAATACTTTATAATAATACTCGCGATATTATAGGTAGTAACTAAGTAGAATAAATTGTTCTTTTAACGTAGATTCTTAAGGATCTAAGCTAGTTTATTGCTACTAATATAATACTTAATAACCTTTTTATAATAAGGCTAAAGGATCTAGGCTTAATACTACGAGAAGGCTAAGTCTTTAAGCATATTATAGGTATACTTTAATTAATTAAGAAGACCCTATATAGCCTTAATAGCCTAGAGTCTAGAGACCTATTAATAGCGATTTAGAAAGGGTATAAGACTTTTTTAAAAGGAGGCTTTACGCTTCTTATCCTTCTTACAAGTGCCTTAGTTAAGCCTTTCACGCGGTTTACTACCTTTTATATATCTATAGATAGCTCGACTTAGGGAGGCTACGTTAGGGTGTTTTGTGCTAGCGCTAATGGCATATCTAGCTATTTAAGCTGCCTTACGGAAGGTAATTTTAGCTGCTTAGAGTAATTCGAATAACTGCGTAAGGAAGGGATACGGTTAAGAGACTTCTTGAGTCGCTATCGTAGGCGTTAATAGCTCCTGAATCGAAAAAGTACATAGGCTTATATAAGTTAAAGTTATATAAGGCTTAGGATTTTAGGCCTGCATTTAATTGACGTATATTGAGATTTGGTACTTATAGTAATACTAAGACTTAGGTAGGGCTATATGTTAATATACTGCTGTTATGTCGTTAGGGAGTTTCTTATATAATGGTGCAGTATATATCTAAACTAGTGTAGCATGTAGCGAGTCCCTTTATCTGATTTAAATTTTATATAGCTCTTTTTAATCTTATTTTACTTAACGCCTTTCTTATAGATATACTACTTCTCTACGTTATCCGTATTAGCAATTTTAATATATACTACCTAGCTTAAAAATACTCTAGCTATATCTTACCTAAGGTTAGATGCCTTTTTAACCTTACTATTTACTAGAATCTTACCTTCTTTACTTTTTATAAAAAACCTATTTAGAATAGCTACGTTAATGCTAACGCTTCTACTATTAGCCTTATCTAGTATATACTAGACGTCTATATTATCTGTAAAGCGCCCCTAACTAACTTTACTAGCTCTAACTATAATACCTAAATCTTTACTATCTATAATAGTAAACTTTTATTCTATATTCTCTTAATATATTTCTATTCCTATAGTAGTGCTACTTCTTATTTTACTAAGATTTATAAAATGACCTTCCCTTTTTTTCTTCCTTAAGTTTTAGCTATACTAGTAATAAGCGCTTCTAGTCAATTAAAGGTCAACTATTTGCTTTTTTTATTACTAAGAGCCTTAAAGTAGTATAATTATTATAGTCCCTTTTAGAACCTTCCTTATACCTTAGTCTAAGCCTTCTCTTTCTACTTTAGGTCTTTTTTAAAGACTATCCTATTAGAAACGATATTATCTTTTAGTTTAACCTTTCTTACCTTAGCATTATAAAAAGTATATACCTTCAGAAAGATATCTTTATGTTTCTTCTATTTTATTATAGCTTCTTTTAGAAGCTATATTATCTCTTCTTTATCCTATATAGACTTAGCCCCTGAAAATAGCTTAAATCTAAAACACATTTTAATAACCTTACTCTGGTAGTACTTCTAGGCTAAGTAGATATATAATCTTTTAGCTACTTTATAAGGTACTAGATAAATGACTACCTTACTATTATTCAAGTTATATAAAAACCTTAGTAGGCGTTGCCTAGGATAATCTATACAGTAAGGTAAGTAGAACCTTTAAAGCTAGTTTCTTTTACCGGGGGGGGGGGGGGGGGGGGGCGATT
>JAGFNX010000500.1:0-54405 GCA_017657125.1 Scopulariopsis brevicaulis
CAATAACACGAACCCCACTGCATGCATACGGCGGGTAAGGAATCTTCCGGCCGAGCGCCGGGTATTATGTCATTTCCCCCTCCCGGCCTTCCCCAGAAAAGCCGACGCGGACGCGGGGACTGGGGGCTTAATAGGTTCACATGCCGCAAGATGACATAATGCCCCCTCAGCAGGGACGAAACACCCGAGTTCCCATTCGATTCTCGGCTTCGTTTCCCGGGGGGCTCCCATTCGACCTCGGCTCGGCCGCCCGCGCGGCCATTGAAAACTAATGGAGCCAGAACGTCCCCTCTGGAGAATAAAGTTTCCTGATGCCCGGGCCCGGCTCTCCTCTTGACAACGCCATCTCCGCATCTATTCTTCCATTCCTTTTTTAACTGATTCCTACGATCTCGGCCTAGCCGAACCCGACCTGCACGGAACGCCTGTATATCCCATTTCTTTTAGATATTCTTTGTATCGTCGCCCACGTTTTATAAGACCCCCTACATTTCTCCGCTCCTGTCGCAGAAGCTCCTTCCAACCACAGCCATGTCGAAGCCCGCCATCCCGCAGAATGACAACGTCGCCCATGCCCTCGCCGGCGCGGGCGGCGGCATCCTCTCCATGGCCCTAACGTACGCCCAGCTCCCATCCCGGCCTCTCCCCCACTTACACGGAAGCACTAACCGGGAAACACAGCTACCCCCTCATCACCCTCTCCACCCGCGCCCAGGTCGAGTCCGCGCGCGCCGAAACCAAGTTCCTCGCCGCCGTCCAGCGCATCATTGCGCGCGAGGGCATCTCGGGCCTGTACGCGGGCCTCGACTCGGCGCTCTTCGGCATCAGCGTCACCAACTTCGTGTACTACTACTGGTTCGAGTGGACGCGCGCCTTCTTCGAGTCCGCCGCCGCCAAGGCGGGCCGCGCGTCGAAGCGCCTCACGACCGTTGAGTCGATGATCGCGGGCGCCCTCGCGGGGTCGGCGACCGTGATCATCACGAACCCCATCTGGGTGGTCAACACGCGCATGACGACGCGGAAGCAGGAGAAGAGCAAGACCGGCGACGAGGAGGCCGGCGAGGCCAAGGCCGCGGCGCCGGCCAAGGCGCCCGGGACCATCGGGACGCTCCTCTCGATGCTGAGGACCGAGGGCCCGCAGGCCTTCTTCGCGGGCGTGGTCCCCGCGCTGGTGCTCGTCATCAACCCCATCCTGCAGTACACGCTGTTCGAGCAGCTCAAGAACTCGGTTGAGAGGCGGCGCAAGGTGACGCCGACCATCGCCTTCTTCCTCGGCGCGCTGGGCAAGCTGTTCGCCACGGGCATCACGTACCCCTACATCACCGTCAAGAGCCGCATGCACGTCGCGGGCAACGGCGACAAGGAGGGCATGATGGGGGCTATCCGGAGGGTCATCAAGGAGGAGGGCTACGCGGGTCTCTACAAGGGTTTGTCTCCCCGGCGTGGAAACCAAGTGTTATGGGCGTGCGGATGGCTAACTTTTGGTTGTACAGGTATTGGGCCCAAGATTACCCAGAGCGTCATTACGGCGGCGTTCCTCTTTGCGTTCAAGGACGTGCTGTACGCGCAGATGGTGAGGCTGCGCATGAGCCGCGCCAAGGCCGCCCTGAAGGCGTAAGCTGCGATTTTAAGCTGCGATGAGGTAAATCAACGAGACGCCACGGTTGGATATGGGGCCGGTGTATGCTGGTTGGACCCGAGGCTCTAGGATTCGCCTCGGTTCAGGGGTGGGATGTTTTACAAATGATACCAATGGTCCTCCGAGGGACGAGTGAGTGTAGGAGGAATAGGGGGAGGGGGCGACACGTCAAGACTGCCGAGGACCTGGTAGTCCCCTAATAGCGGTTGTACGTACAGTCACGAAGGTAGAAAATCTATTTGTACCATTATGCGAGCACATTACCCCCGACGATCCCCATGCTCCCCTCGTCATGCCTGCCAAACGAGCCCTCCCGAGGTCCATAATCTTACCCACGGACCGGTCCCACCTCACCCGGGAATGACCCTCGGCACGATCCACCACTCATGATACCCCTCCTCGGCCCCGGGGACCTCCACCTTTCCCTTCACCTCCTTCTCCTTCCCGCCCGCAATCATCTTTTGCAGCGTCGCAACCGCAATCCCCACAGCGATACACGCTTTGAGCACCCTCTTAGTCCTCCCCACCCAGGCCTCATAGCCCGCCCCAGAAAACGTCCTTTCCCTGTCTAGCTTCGCCATTCCCTCTAGGTTCTTCCGCGCGCTGGCGACGGCCTTTGCCGCGCCAGAAAGTATCTCTTCTGTTGGGACGTCCCGCTGCTCGACGGCGGATTTGAAGACTTCAAAGGGGACGAGCTCCGGGACACCGACGGCGGCGAACGGCCGCGTGCGGAGCTCGTAGCGGAGCGCGTCGGTGCTGTAGGGTCTCGGCGGGGCGGTGATGAGCGATAGACGATGGATGACGGTGTAGAGCGACGTGAGCGCGTCGGAGAGGTCCCACACGACAGCGGTGTCGAGTAGCGAGAACGAGAGGAGGGAGAGGGACTTCACGATGTCCGCCCCTCGCGAGCCCTGCCTCGGCTTCCGCGCGTGCGCGTCCACAAAGCCCTTTGTCCTCTCCAGCAGCTGGAACCGCTGCTTGCTAAGGTAATTCAGATACCAGTACATCCCCGCCAGCTCGTCCTTCTGGTAAACATCCAGCTCGAAGCCCAGCTGCACGAACCAGCTCATAAGCCTTAGCTTATGCAGGCACGCCCACGACGAAAGCTGCAGCGACTCCATCGGCGCAGGCGCGTTCCCCGACGTCCCGACCACCAGCGGCTCCTCGAGCGTGAGGCCCCGCAGGAGCTGGTCCAGCTGCTCCGCGTCGCCGTGGAGCCCGTCCCACTCGCGGATGAGGTGGACGAGGGTGCGGCGGACGCGGCACCTGTTCAGGCAGAGGACGCGCATGATCTCGAGGTAGACGGGGGCGGCGCGCTGGCGGAACCGCTCCATGTGCTGGGCGATGAGGAAGCGGGGGTCGCGGGGGGCCTCGACCTCGTCGTTGGATCGGTCGAGGAGGGTGCTGTACGACATTGAGAAGAGGGAGAAGTCGTCATCCAGGACCTGGCGCATGCTCTTGTTTCCCAGGAGCACCATGTCGTTGAAGACGAGGCCTTGGAGGAGGCAGCGCGTGTAGACGAGCGGCTGCGGGTTCTTTGACTGGAACGTCGATACAAAGGTCTATGGTTGTGTCAGCGACGGCACATACTGGTCACTAGGGGCCAAGGGGTGTTACCAATAGTGCCTCGGGATTCGAGTACTCCACGACGTCGACGGCCGTCAAGTTGTCCCGGAATAACCTCGTAAGGTGGCCCAGGGCGTCATCCCTGCTTAGATCCACGATCGGCCTAGGTGGCATCGTACTAGCCAGCTTCTGCTGGATCCTCGCGTCAAACGACTCCTTTACCACGGTGGCCTGGACACCCAGCCTCTCTCTCAATGTTTGGAGCGCCGAGTTGGCATCGGACCACGCGGTCTTGATGCCCTTGGCGTTGGACGTGTCCTGAGACGCGACAGCCGCAGTGAGGAATCTGAGTCGTAGCTGGAGCCTAGCTTCTAGAGCCCCTATCATTTCGTCTGGTAGAGACCCTTGCAGGTCTTTTAATAGCAGTAGGGCATCGAGCAGACACGCGATAATAGAGTCCGCATCGATCTCGTCAAGCAGCGTGCGGTGATATGTGTGGCTCACGAAGTCCTCCTCCTACACTCAATGGTTAGTACGGGGGGACCCAGCAAGGCTCTCGCGAAGGCAGCAAGGAACGTACCTCGTAATATGACTCGGTTTTTATGCGCTCAACGACATACCCGCACGTCTTTAGCAAGCCGACGCAGTAGGCCCGGAGTATCCCCAGCAGCGGTGGGCGCTGGTACCCAGGCGGCCGGTCCTTGATGAAGTCGGCGTCTTCCAGGGATTCGGGCTCGGGCATCAGGATCTCTTCGATGTACACGCTCGTGAAGAGGGTCTGAGATAGGGGGTATCCCAGGTGCCACGCCATCTGCTAAACGTCAGCAGGAACTCTCGGCCGTCGACGAGAGTCGGGTGGCAGTACCTCGTGGCACAGCAACTGGTCCATTATGCCAAGGACCTCATCCGGCAGCAGCTGCCTCCTCACATCGTAGAGCTCCGCCGCTTCCTCGTGGGGATCACTGCAAGCGCTATCCATCTTGGGGTCCATGATCTGCCCCTCATTAGATTCCATACGCGACTCGCAGCAGGCAGGACAAACAAACCTCGAGAGCCCCGACAGACTCGAATAGCGTAAAGAATCCATCCTTGACAACCTGCCCGGGCGACAGAGCTGCGGCGCGTCAGTCGATGCTCTCACTCATGAGCTCGATAAGCGGGGGCGGGGCACCCCGGGACGAGAGATTTGTCCCTCATCCCTCACGACCCGCGCACTCACCCGATGCCGCCTTGGTGATTTTGTCGGTGATGTCCACGGAAACCATGGCCGCGTTCCGCCTCGCGATGTCCGGCGGGGGCGGCGGGGGCATGTCGAGGGGATCCATGGCGTCGCCGTCTGCCCTTGCGGCGCTGCGCCCGTGGAGGAGCTAGTGAGGCCGCGATTAAGGCGGAAGAACCGAGGTCGGATCGGGCACGCTATGCGCTTAAGACGGGATTTTACATATATGTGTCGGAGTATATGCTGAGATCTGGTTTCCTCTGGACTGGACTGTGGTCTTGCGTTTTGTCAGAGGTTGTGGTGGGGATTCATTCGGGCGGCAGAAGCTAAGTTTCGGCTAGAAGGATCACGCCCCCCGACGGCGAGCTTTGGGGCCTGACGCGGAACGAGCGGGTTTCCGGCGTAGTTCTCCCTCTATGAGCTTCACTACACGGGCGGAGAGCAGATTAATTCTAGTTTGAGGTTTGGCTGAGCAGAAGTGCGTGGATGGTGTCGAGAATTGGACGTCACGCCGCCTAAAATTTAGCGGACCAGTCGGCCCACGAGCTCGGGTCGCAGCATCACCAACATCGGCACCGGCACCGAGCCATCCAGAATGCCCTCAACAATTGAAGCTATACCGACGAGCTGAATTGACGTCGTCCTGCCTTCTCTATGGTACACACGCAGCAGAGTCAGATCCCCGCTCAGCACCTCCCATCTATAGACACCTCCCCCATATGCCCACTATCCCGTCACATCTCCATCGTCACGCTTACGAGCTCTTGGCCTGGGTGACCTGCGCCCTGATAGCAGCGTTGGCCTCAGACAGGTTCATCGGCTCGCTCTGCTGGCCGTTCTACACCCGCGTCAGCACCTCTTCCCGCATCGCCGTAGGGGAACCACCGCTTACCGTCCACTTGGTGATCTTGATCTCGCTCTCGGGCTTAACAGCCTTCAGCTTCTCCTCCTTCAGCCCCCGACGAACGGCACGGGCGGCGACCGCGAGGTAGCGGTTGTAACTATCAACCTCAGTGTGAGCTCATGTCCCTCCCATAATCCCATCCCCATCTCCGTTCGCGTCCTTTTCTCCCGGGCGCCAATTGGCTCGCGGGTTCGTCGGGAAAGTCGTCGGGGGGTGCACTTACGTGATGCCGGCGGCTTTCCACGCAAACGTCATTTTCGAGGTCGGAGGCGGTGTTGTGGTCGAGGGGGTGGAATTCGGTTGGTCTTCGTTGGTGATGTTTTTTGAGGGATTGGCGGAGCGATGCTCGGATCTACGCGAGGCCGAATTGGCCTCGGCGGGAACTTCCGGGTCACGTGAGTTATCTGGTGACCACCTCCAGAGCTCAACTCCACCACGAATTGTCGCGATGGACCACGCTCATGCTTCATGCCGTCGAGAAAAGACGGGCTTTCTCTCAGTCAATCGATTAAATCTTTGACTGAGATTTCCCCCCATGTCTCAGTCACTACGCTTGCTACACAATGAAATCTACTTGGTCATTAATATGCAGATACCACACATTGCCCAGGCAAGGATTCAGCCTTCAAACACTTCCTCGCTCGTCCAGGTTAGAATGCCAAAAATGAAAGCTGGACAAAAATAATACCTATTCGCCCTTCCCCGTCGGGGAACGCTCGCCTGAGGACCATTCTTTTGGAACGGAGACCTCTCTAGCAGGATATCTCTTCACACTGTCCCTGGCACCGGCTCGTCTTCAAGCCGAAGGAAGAGTTCCACCCGATGGAACCCGGGGAATTCTTCGCCTTCGGCTTTTCAGCTCTCTCGGCTTCATTACCACTAGACTATGTGGTTCGGCCGTCTGGTGAGAGGCTGTCATCTAATCTTGGGGCATGAGGCGTACTCGCTGCGTGGGCTTCCTGACTAGGATGGCGTGAGTGCTCCAATGCCTTGCCTGATGCTTCGGCTTTGGTCATTACGTCCGGAGGCCAAGTACGATGATGAGTGTGTGAACCGTCAGACCCACTATCGCGGGGACTACAGACAAGGTCTTTTCAACAGGCTTGGGTATCTCGAACAGCCAACACCAGTAACCCACAGAGAACTAACTACTTAAACACGAAAAAACGGCTCACAAAGATATGATCCCGAGCGCTGGGACAAAGATGGGCCCGGCAGTAAGCAACACCGCAACCACGGCCCCCCAGAGCACCGACCCCGCCACGACAGCATCCTGCAGCACCCTCACCCTCCGATCCTGCACCGCAGCCGTCCCGTCAAACACCCGTCGGAACAGCCACTTCTTCCCGTATGCCCCCACCCACTCCTCATCCCAGAACTCGTTCTTCTGCCCCAGCGCCCGCAGGCTCCCCTTGCGCAGCGGGTCGACGTAGCTGAGCGACGACTCGCTCGTGTTCTTCCGCTTGTGGCCCCTCGGGGTGGCAGATTCTAGATCTGCCGCCTGTTCCCATGGCCGAAGTTGTCGTTTGTTCTTGAGGTGCAGGACCATGCAGAGGCCGCTGCCCGACGCAATCATCGCGCAGAACGCCGTGAACCAAAGCGGCGCGCAGACAAGCCGCCAAAGCCGCGACCAGTCCGTCACTATCAGAAACGCGTCGAGAGCTAGGGTCACGACGAGTAGGAGCGCAGCGAGGAGGCGCGTGGCGATCACGAGGGGCCGGTTGCAGTTCGAGATGCTCCAGCTGATGAAGTTGGGGTGCAGCCGGCCGCGGAGCATCGCCTCGGCGGAGACGAAGGCGGGGAGGAGGGCCGAGGGGTGCGTGGTGTGTTCTGCAGCGCGGGTGCAGGCTGCGCGGTCGGAGGGGGAGAGGAAGAGCTGGCGGGGGGAGCCGGGGTGGATGTAGTGGCGGAGGATCTGGTCCACCTCGTCGCGGCACGGTTGTACGCTGACTGCGTGTCCGTCAGTCTGTGCTCCATCTCACGGGCTGTCCAGGGTAAGACGACTTACACCGTTCCCAGTTCCCCTTCTCACCAGCGGCAACCGCCTCCGGACTCCTCGGCAACGAAAAGTTCGTAGCACTACTCTGATGCCGCCGATGATACCCCCGCGACTCCCCCGCCTCACCGTCAAGGATATCAAGGATGGAACTAAGCTTCGCCCTCTCCCCGAAACTTCCCTTCCGACCATGTGCTGCTACCACGCGCTTGTCCCCCGCATCCCACTTTGGTGCGGCGGCCCTGTCGGCGGCGGGGAGCTTCGCCCAGCGGTGGACGTAGTCGTAGTACCAGAGGAAGAACTGGAGAGCCTCAGCCTCGCGCTCGACGTAGACTAGGTAGTCCATGAAGTCGTTGAGGGAGCAGGGCTGAGACGTCAGCGGGGGTCGGCGCTGTTGGTGGAACTGGGCAGGGGGCTGGGGCGGGAGAGCAAGGACTTGAGGAAGGGGGCGTGGGCTTACTGGCAGAGGCTTGTTCTTGACCAGCTCCTCGATCCTGAGCTTCGGATCGATCCATTTCCGGGCGGCCTTTGCCTTTCGCGCCAGGTCCTCGAAATCGAGTTCCTCCTTTCCGCGCGCTGACCACTTCTTTTTCCTCCTGGGTCCGCTGTACAGTAAGAGGGACATTGTCAAGTTTACAAGATGGTTCCACGGAGAGGTGAGCAGCGGGTTCCCCTGACGAAGTTCGAGCCGTTTTGTTTATACGTTTAGACATCGGGGAGAGACTGGGGTGGGGGAAGCGTGGCGGGGACGTGGTCGGGCTATATGGGGTTCAGAGGGGATCGCCTCGCTAAGCCGGACGCAGATCGAAGCGGGACATTTCGATATACTTCCTGCCGTCTTGTTTCAACGCAATGAACGGGTCGTCTAGATCGATTGACCTAGGCAGCCCTACAGGATAGGGAGACGGGACATCACAGCAGGAGGCGAGGTCGATCAAGTGGCCCTCAGTCTACAGGATACGATTAACCAGGTGGAACATTGTCCAGCCTGTTTGAAAGCGGCCTTTATTTTGGCCTATCGCGGGAATGGGAGATCTCGCGTCTGGAATCTCATGCTCTGGAGGGAACCGGGTGAGAGGGTGGAAGGGGGTACTCGCAGCTCTTCCCGGAAAGCGGGTATTAACAACGCACTTACACCAACGCCTCCATCTCGAAACATGCTTCTCAATGCACACTCAACCCCGATCCTTGAGACCCGCGGCCTGACACCCAACCGCTCCCATCCCTCGCGTCACATAGCGAGACAAGATCGCATACATGCGGTGGCACCGGCACCCTCGCACCCTCTACATTCACCTGCGCGCAAAGTTGCCTCCCGCGCCAACGAATCGCATCAAAAGCCGCAGCATGCGACGTCCTGCGTCGCACCAGCAGCCGAGAACCAAGCAGTTGGGGCCGTCCCGCATATGCGGGAACGACCCGGGAACGACTACAGCCAGTCGTTTTTTTCCTTTTCTAGGTTTTATGTCCCTGATGCATCCTTTAGTGAGGGCGATCTGTCGGTGATCATATATGGCACGTTTGAGCTTTGGGGACAGTTAATGCTCTGTGGGATTTTATCGGATTCCACATTCGCGTTTGGCTCCTTGGTTGCAAAGGTCTCGAGGGGGCCCGAAGAAGACGTCGAGGATGCCTTTTGCTCCAATAGACGCATGCATCCAAGCATGTTCACACACATCTTCTCCTCGGGCCCTACCACCAATACCTCCCCTCAAGCTAACACTTACCTTTCTTTTTTTCACATTCCCTGGACTGTTTTGGTTATTCCCAGGTTATCCAAAACCAAAGAAATGCAAAAGAATCCCAAGGTCGGTTCAGTGGACCCTCATCTATTGGCTCCCATTCCCCGGTTCCCTGCGTTTCAGATCACATCGCAGATCCCCCAACCCAATCAATGCGCTGCAGCCCCGTCTTCCACCACACTCCTCTTCAGTACCCCTACTCCCCGTAACACCTACACGAGAATCCGGGTATACAAAGGTTAACCAGTTCCTGGCTGCAGATCACGACGAGACAACCCGGAGCCGCGCCTTTCCGCTTGAAACTAGCGCTAAAGCAGAGGCCGACGACTGGAGGTCGAGACTTACACGTACTACCACGACTGACGTTATGAGCCAGCGATCCCCCCCCTTCTGTATGCACCAAGCGCGCAAATATATGCGCAGAGATGGGAGTGGGCTCTCACCTTGTCTACCGTAGGTTTAATATATGGTGAGACACGTTCCGCAAACACTCAGCACGAGCGACTGTACAGAGCACTCGACTACGCAACATCGATTGTACTCACGAGAGTTCCCTGTCCATGTTGGCGGGAGAAATATGTCTCAAACACCGAGTGTCAATCACTAGATTTGGACGATCAACGTCAAGCACTTACATCACGTTATGGAGGGGTTCATGCCTTGAACAACTGCGACAATCTATTACTTGTACAGATCTACCACCCGTGACGATGCCCACATATCCTTGCTTTCAAGTCTATTTCCAGGTCCCCCATCAATCGACCGCAAGTGTTCATTTCCCCGTCATTGGGGAATCTAGGCTATCCCAGCCACCACGAGATGTAACCCCAGTCGACTGCCGCCGTGATCGTTTCATGGCTTTTCGAGGTGGATGCGTTGAACGAAGTGGCACCAGCAGTTGGACTCAACTTGGGGCGTCGCTCAAGCTAACACCAAGATCCAGTCAACACAGTCCAACCCGCGATGCCCTTATAGACCGGGACAACTTACCGAGTAATCCCAAATCATCCCCAAACTGCTGAAGGCCCCCATCACCTACAACAAATCTCAGCGAGCCCACCTCACCCACACGATCCGCGATCCTCATCATCACTATCACTATCATCATCGCACCCAGCCCCCCCCCTCAAACAATCCAAGAACCGATCAAGCGCAACCCCAAAAGTAAACGCTCCACCCACCATGGCCGCCACGCCGCCCAGCAGCATAAACAGCGTCAGCCAGTCGCACCCCCGCGTTTCCAGCACCTGCTGCGTGGCGAACCGCACGCCGGAGCGCCGGGCGCGGCGTGAGGGGAAGTCGTAGCGCCGGCGGAGGGCGCGGGCGCGCCGTGAGGAAGGCTTTGTTTGGTTCGGCATCTTGGTTGGTTTTTTGTCGATGGATTTGGGCTGGAAGATGTGGTGTTGGAGCGATGGAGTGGACCTAGCTTGTCTCGGAGAGTTCAATTCGTGTGAGGGGATGAAGGGAATGTCCGGTAGATAACAGTGTTTTCGTATCAAATGAGTCGATAATTGACGATGGAACAGAGGCACATAGGTGTTGTGATGGAACAAAGGTTCGTAGGTATGGGATTGGAGGAAGAAGATGGAAGAGATCAGACATGTATGGCTCGAGGTCATGGCTTTTCCCTCCAGCGACAACATGGTCATGGGGAAGGAGCAATAGCTCACCACGGGAGGAGTTACCTTGAGTCTACCTGCACAAGACAGGAAGCGACGAGTGATGTCTCGGAATGCACACTCGGCACAGGTATAGTAGCTCGTAGCTAAAGCCCCTTCCCTGTCCCCACCGTCCATGCCGCCGGCGGATTATAAGTAGGTCCTTCACTTACACATCCTTACAGTGTGACAATACCGTTGCTATCAACAGCCCCCATTCCCACCTCTTTAAGGGATGTCATAAACCCGCCAGCGGATGCAAACATTGTTTACTGCTTCTCGTCAATCAAAAGGGTATCATACAAACACATACAACAACTCCCGTCTGCTCCTCCAGTCTACAACATCACCATAGCCACCACGGACCCCAGGACAACCACAGCACTAACCCCAAAGACACTGATCCTCAGAGCCCCGTCCTCATCATCCTCATTCTCATCCTCTTCATCCGCCTCACCCGAAGGTTCCGCAGACGAAACCGTCGGACTCGGCGTGAATGATCCAGAAAACGTCTCATCCAGCGCCGGCAGCCTCACATTCCCTTCAACCTCCCATTCACCCGCTGTCGAAGCGGGACACTCCCGCGTCGACACGCTCGACGGGTCGTACTCCGACCTAGGCGTCCCGCTCGGCGTAATCCCCGCCCACCTCGTCTTGAGATTATCAAAGTCCGGCTGCCTCGGCGTCGGCGTCCCCTTTCTCGTGAACCCGTCAAACACATCTTCCTCTACAATGTCCTGGTCGACCTTGGAGCCGTACGATACGATGCCGTACTCGTTCTGCTCGTATATCCACTCGTACACCATTGCGCCGCTCCAGTCGTCCACCATCGGATGGCTGAATATGGCGTCCTGGTCCTCCCATTTCCGCGGTTCGGGCCCCGTGATGCAGCCCGTCTCGGAGAAGAAGATGGGGACGGGGAACTTTTCGGCCATCTCCTGAAGCTTCGGGTATCCGGAGGCCTCGTAGGTGTTGGGCGTGCACCACTCGTACGCGTTCAGCCCGAAGAAGTCTACCGTCTCGGAGCTGTTCCCGCCGCAGGTGAGGTAGTCCTGGAGCATGGGTCGCAGCTCGACGATGTCGGCGGCGGTGTAGCCGATGGGGACCTTGCGGTAGCCTTTTCTGTCGCGGTAGGCCTTCATGTCGCGGACGGCAGCTTTTATGAAGGGGGCAGATTGGGACTGTTCGCTCGTCGCGATGACCTCGTTGCCGACGTAGAGTGCCATGAGGTTGTCGTATCCGATAAAGGCGTCCATGACGGCCGAGTACATTTCAAATTGTGTGGTGTTCCAGTAGGAGTCGATCTGGCGTTGTTAGTAGGATCCGGCAGGCAGCGTATGTCGAGGCTTACCGGCTTGATAAAGGTTGGAAAGGTGTCCATGTCGAGGGTGACGTATATCCCCGCCTTATCGAACGCTTTCATGCAGCCATCGTGGTCGGCGTCCGGGTCGACGTGGTATACGCGGATGGCGTTGACTCCGAGCTCCTCCATGAGCTTGATGTCTCTCTCACACTGCTCGGTGTCGATGAGGGGGTCATTGGGGCGCAATTGATACGACATTCCTGAATAAGAGTTAGCGTGGGTGTCGCTTTTCAAGATGCTGTCGTGAGGACGGTGAACAACACCTACCCTTGATGAAGAACTGCTTGCCATCGGAATCGTAAAACTTGTTGCCATACGATTCAATGGTGGGAAGGGCGTAAGCGGCCGCCAACCCGGCAAGAAGAGCCCATATGGACCTCATGGTAACTTTTCCGTTTCAATGAGACGAGGGACTGGGATAGTTTGGAGTTATTCTCCTGGGGCAGAGTGAGTGAGACTGAGAAGCGGATGAGCTCTGGGAGAGCCTTCGGTTTTCTCCCTTGCCGCGGTTGAAGAAGTGCGATGCCGGAGTATGCAAACAATCGTAGACCGGGAAACGTCTCGAATGAAAGCGGAAGGAAGACCTCGCGCACCTTCCTTCCTTCAATGAATAAATCAGCAGGAGCACCCGGGAGTGAACGAGGGTTTTAAAGTGGGAAGGGACGATGGAAATGGAAGAAAGTCCATCCAGTGGTGGGAGACTTCAATGCTCTTAATTTCCAAGCCATCCGCGTCCAAACGAGTCGCTCGCGTCCCGTCTCGGGGACCATGGTATTGATGGCACTCGGCGCCGATACAACCAAGTTTCCCGTTTGACCCCTGACAGGGCAACAGACTAATACCCGGCTACCCGTCTTGGCTCTAGAGTCTCTCATGATAGCCCAGCCCTGATTTGCTTTGTAGGTGTATGCCAAGTTATTATTCCGAGAAGCCCATGCGCGAATGACGTCGGTATCGAGGACTGTCCCGGTTCGAACCCCGCATACCAGCCGGAAATTAAGGACGTGGATGCTAAGCCAATGCTCCCCTTTCTCTTCCAAACATGGAAGTAAGCTGCGGGTGAGTTTGGTCCCCCGGCGAGAGTATTTCCAGGAACCACCATGTCTGGGTTACACTCGGCTGCTGCTTCAATCGGCGATTCCCCTCCAGCTAAATAAAAATTTGAGCGGACTCTTTAGTATCATGTTGAAAAGAGTAGGGCGATTATCGTTGCGAAAGGCACAGTCTCTAGTAACCGGGGTCCTAGGACCAACCAATCGACAGGATCGAGACGTGTGAATCCTTCGAGCCAGCGACGCCGTCATGTCAATAATACACCGTGTCCAACGATTCTCTTCCTCCAGGCAACCGCCTCGACTGCAACGGGACGAATATCAGTCGCCAAAGCGGGTATCGTCTGTTAAATCCTCGCAAGGCCCAAAATAACCACGTTCTACATCTTTCCGTATAGGCTCCTAGACGACCACGGACTTCTTAACCCACACACTTGGACATCATGGTGAACGCCCCCGATTCACCTGCGAATCCCGCGCCGCACCGTAATTCGGCCGACGAGTCGACCCCACTGCTTCCGGGGAGCGCTGAGATCGACGGCGCGCCAACAGAGGCTACCGCCGGACCCGGCGCAACAGAGCCACAAGACTCCCGCCTTGTTCGGGACGTTGGCATCGCGTCGTGGGTTCTCTTCGCCGTGTCAACCGTCACTCTACTTCTCGGCCTCGTGCTGGGCATCATGTGCGCCGTCGCTCCGCGCTATTTCTCAGTGCCTATCGGAATGCAGAGACCCCTCGTTATCCTTGAATTAATCGTCAGTTCCTCTTTCTTACACGGGTTTCACCCCATCTCACCTTCCGCCGCCCACATTCTGTGCCTTCAGCCCCTTGCGTGACGCAGCGTCATCTCTATGACAATTCCCCCATTGACTAACCCGCTATAGACCCTAGCCTCTCTCTTACTCTCCGGCGTCAACCTCCTTGGCGTCTCCCGCTCCCGCCACGAGACAGGACCGCCCTCCTTCCGCCCTTTTACAAACCTCATATTAAACATCGCCCTCGCCGCCGCCATAGTGTCTGTTGCCGGCAATATTATAGATTCGTTTACGTGGGATGCCCCGGAGTGCGTCGAGTTAGACGCGCAGTGCAGGGAGTTCCTGGCGATTTTCATGGTGGTCTTGTATATATTGGTTATTAGTGCTTGCATACTAGGGTACGTCTTCCCCACCTCAGGTCCCTCTCACCCTAGCCTGAAGACCCTGCATCCCGTTCTCCTGATGGATGAGAGTACATGCTGAAAATTACAGCTGGATCATTCACCCTGCTCTCGCAATCTTCTGGCTCAAGACGAAAGTCAGCCAGTTCGGGACGGGATCGGGGCCGTCGTGGTCTTCCCCCGCCGGACAGCTCTCTTTTGAAGTTAGTATCAAGTTTTTGAGGCAGGATCCCGAGCTGGGGGTTCGGGAGGCGGCATAGGATGGACCAGCCGGCTTCTTTACTTTTGATGGTGGTGGAGATGGCGGTCTGGGTGACTGCAAACAGTCGGGGTGGATAGTGTGCAAACGGGATCTTACAACTAGACATGCGACAAATTTCAAGATACCAATCCGCCTCAAACAAGCCTGATCCCACGTTGGTCCTCCTGAGTAAGTCGTCCGAGATGGTCCGCGCCTGGGTGTAAGTGGAGATGTAGTTGAAGCTCCTTCTCCCTTACATCCGCGAACCAAGTTATGAACTCCATTATATGGTCCGGGGTAGAGCCTAGGGAGTTCCTCCCTGACCGAAAGATTGCCCACTCGGATAACAACACCTTTGTTATCCTCCTGATTCCCCAGCCTCATTCTCTGCAATATCCCTTTATAGGTGTCCTTCCTTGTCTTCATGCCCGACTTGTCATATAGAACCTCCTAGCTTAGTGACTTCCCTGGTACTAACAGGCGGGGACAAAGGACAGCAAACCAACCTCCCCTAGAAATGTGAGATAATGCTGATTCTCTGGCTTTTGCGGTGTACCATGGGACCATGCAGCCAGGAGAGAACGCTCGGCGTCTCCGCGAGAAAGAACCAGAAGAACGAGGCAATCACTTGTCCGCCGCCTTTCCACGTATGTAAGGCAACTTGGAGACCCTCTCATTCTCATTCCTCATCTCTCCAGAATCATTTTCCTCTCGCAGTTACTCTCTGTAGGATCACCATCACTTTTGCAGTAAGCAACTTTGACAAAACAGCACATCAACATAGCCGCCCCCAACCAACACGTCACCATGAACTCGGGGGCTCCGGCCCTCACCCCGCTTCCCAAGGGATATCGGTCATTTCCTTGGCCTTCCTCATTGTCTCTGGATCAAGAACTAAGCTCTCAGTTGTAACGGTGTGGGATACTGACCGGAATACAACATCGCATCGTCGGCACGTAGCATCCCGTGATATCTTTACAAGGCGAACAGGCGTTTTACGCACCCTCTGGTTAATCCATCCCCTAGGGAAAACCACTTACCTTGGATCTTCACCGATTATGAAGTGGACCGTCTTGTAAGGAAAACTCAGCGGCCGAAGCGCACGCCCAGAACTCCTACAACACGGACAACACAATTTACCCCTGAACGCCCCATCAACACCCCCACTCGACCAGGTAGATACATTGCGCGCTTCATGTAAACAAAGAGAGGAGTTAGAACTCGCCGAAGCATGCCATTTCCTAAACGCTAGTCCATTCCCACGCCCGCAAACGCTATGCCGCTTCCAGGGGAGCAGTGCAGAGCCACCCCCCGATGAAAAGGACGCCGCAGAACTCCCAAATCCCGTACGTCCGTCGCTCAGGCCAAGTCGTACTATGCGCGCACCGGGTAGCCTCTTTCCCCAACAAGCCCATCACCTCGGGTCCATCCCTGGGATGTTCAGAGAGGGACCTGGAGTGGGTGCCGCCAGGTGGAGGATATACCCTGATGGCCTCTCACTTCTTGTCAGCAGCCTTGCGCGCCTCGGCTACATCGCGTCAGCACCCATCACCACAAGGGCAAACCCCCTTCGTCACGTTGTTCTACCGGCAGGAGAAGGGCACCAAAGGATCTCCTGCCCGTAATGTAAACTCACCGGCAGCCTGCTTCTGGCGCATAATCTCGGCGGCGCTCTCCTTGTCGCGCTGCATCTCGGAGCCGGTCTTAGAGTTGCCCTTCTTCTGTAGACGGAGGAAAGTTAGCCGCCGTCTCACAGGCTCGACACGATCCTTCGCTCGTTGGGGGTGGCGAGGATACGCTGGCATTCCAACGCATCAACAGCCTTCATCCCAAATTTCGACTAAGAGATGTTTTTTCGGGAGACCGGACATTCTGGTCGGGACGCGTGGAGCCCGATCATCCATTCGAAAGGGGAAGGAAGACGGGGATCCGCATACCATGGCAGCCTGCTTCTTCAAGTTGGCCTCACGGGCCTTGTCCCTCTGATTCCCGCGCGCCATCTCAAAAATTCAGCGAAGCGCTCGACGGATACCGGAAGCGACTTGGCGGCAGATTCTATCCAAGGACGTCGAAAGGCCAAGCGTCGGTTGACAGGCGAGCACAGGGGGCGTGGTGGGGAATTCGGGATCGAAGTTTGGGAATGGAGTCACCTGGGACGGCTTATTGGCTTTTAATGCCTGCTCGAGGCTGGGGGCTGTGCTGCTTGAGGCGGGATTCCGAGGTTCCCTCGAGAGAGGCTAGAGCCGGAGGCGCCGCAGGGGTCGTTTGTAGTCTCAGCGGTCTTTTCAGCCCTAAAGGTACAATGATACAGGGGATGGGGCGGTATCCACCGTCTTAGGCCAGGGGCGCTGGGCCCTGATAGGCCCGCCGTTGCTAAATTTACCAAAGCTGCTGACTCATGCAGCTGCTGGAGTCCAAGATTCCGCCGCCAATCCTTCCATGCCTGTTCCTTGGAGGACTCTTGGCTTCGCTAACGCCGGTGGGTGCAAGTCAGTATACGCGAGCAGTCTCCCACGAGGAGATCCATCGAGAGAGCAACGTTGCGGGCGCCATCTTCTTCTGTGTTTCTTGGCCTTGGGCGTTTTTGGCGTCAAACCCCTCCTTTTCCGAGCGCGGTTAACGCGGACGGCACCGGTTTTAAATGCCGAGGCCATCGCCGCTTGCCGCTGAGGCGCCTTAAAACCAGTGGCCTCGGGAACGGCCGAAGCCAAGAGTCGACGGAGCGCCTGCTAATACCCGTCATACGGCCAAGGGCGGCACTTAACCCCCTCTACTCCTGCGTTTCTGCAGCTCTGTATTGTGGTATCGCGATGGACCGCGTCGCAGGACGGCAGGCTATGCATTTGAACACCAGATGACCTGGGCCGCAATCCTCACGGTTTCAGAATGTCCCTACTGAACTTGGTGAATACTGATAAGATGGGATGACAGATGGAAAGTGCCACATCTGGAATGTTCTCTCGAAAGAAGTTGTCTTGTTGGGCTAATCGTCCCAACACCTCTGCCGAACCACCCTGGCCTCGAATCGCTTTCGATCGTCGATACGGTGCGCCATTCCTCGCTGGCTTCGTTTTCAATCGCTTCGTCGCATTGATTCACCTCGAAATCCGTGGTTATCCAGCGCTGCACTGGGCCTGCCATTCAATAGCCAGTCTCGCGCCCAGAACCTGAAACCCGAATCGGGATCTTCCCGTCCAATCGACGCCCCGCGGCACCCCGGACTCTGGAACTCCCAACATCAGACTAATTCGAGTCAACACCTGCGGCAATCCTTGATCATCGGAGTAAAGTGGCGACTCTTGATTTCATGCTTGCAAAACCTGGTGCTACCTTGGCTTGACTGGGTCGCGCTCACCCTGGCGGGCCCGGTCGATGGCCGAGCCCCTGCTTCGACGGCGTCCGGGATGTAGCCGCCGGGCGGGGCGAGTCGTCGCCGAGATCCATCTACTTCCAACGATGCTGAGGACACGGAAACGGCGAGGAGGAAGCAGGAAGCCGTGGAGGCCAGTTTCCGGCCATAAGCGTGTTTCCATTCACCCAGACGCGAGGAATACCCCCAATGCTATAAGCGCCGCAAGTGGTCTCTGATCTGGCGCAACCCCGGGACAGCGAACCCACTCCCTTCTTTCGCTCACATTCGGGTATCAACACCTAGAAGGGCCCACCTCTTCTCGGTAGCGAAGACGCATGGCCGCGCGAGAACCATTGGCCGCGGCTCGTCTCGAGAGTGTTTACCCACCTCAAGACCCGCGAATGAGAGGGCCGCCTCACTGGCTTCCCTTTGGCTCCCCAGATCCCGGTGCGACCATGTTCCTGCTTTGTACGCGGTCCGAGGACCCCAGGGCGCGAAGAATAGATCCCGGGGACAATAAGCCCTGGTCCCGTCCTTGTCCATTCCTCGCCGCGTGCTTGGCGGATTCTGTATTAAAGCCATTGCTGCCCTACATCCCGCCTCATTGAACAAGGCCGCACAATGCTCTCTCTTTTCGACATTGACTCATCTGGTTGTTCTTCTGTTTCCTTTCTTTGACGGGCTTCTGTTTCGGATAATGGCCGCCACTCTATAATACTCCTTCACAACCTCGTTGGTATCTTTCTTTCAATAGGCTGGCCCCATTCATATATTACATCTGCCTTTTTCCTCGCGAGCGTGCTCAGGACTGGTCCTTTCTCGTCTCCGGAAATCCTCTCCTTCTATTTTCCTTTACCTCTTTCCTACAAGTTCTTCAGATACGACTAGATCCACAAACGTCTCCATCTGGGAGTCAGATATCCAGTCAAGCCTCAGTTTCAGTCACCACGAGTCGACATCGAAGCAAACTCACTATCACCAGGCAGTAACACACTCCTTACTGTAAGTTTGAAAAGTCATCGACGCCCGGAAGCCCACAACGCTGACCCCTCCAGCTTCGCCTCTCACGAAACAAGCTGCCCAAAATGTTCAACCTCGTATCGGATGCCACTTCCCGCGGGACTGGCCACCTCGTCCTCAACGTCGTCCGCGCCTGCAACATCATCACCCTCCTCGCCATCGCCGTCGTCTCCTGGATAATGATAGTCATGACGGGCCTCCGCCACACCTTCTTCTTCTTCGACGCCGCGTCCCACTTCTTCGCCTCCGTCGCCGCCGTGGCCCTCATCCTTACCGAGCTCTCCCTTTTCAAGTCCTACGTCCGCCGCACCTGGCCCGCGTTCTCGCCCGCGCACGGACTGGCGTGGCTTGGGACCGCCATGGTCGTTATGGGGTGTCAGGTCCTGGGGAATCTTAACGAGCCGGCGATTCGGCCGGGGAAGATTGGTCAGGAGTTTTACAACCTCGTTCTCGCGACGGGGACCCTAGCCCTAACCTTTGGCGTTGCCAACATCGCGAGCTCGATCCTGTTCGCGGATCGGAAGGCGGGGATCAACGCGAGGATGATACGCAGCGACGGGAACCTTGCCGCCGCGGCAGGGGAGAGCGACGCAATCTCAGACCTGGAGGAGAAGAGGGCGTCGGGGCGCTGGACGAGGCGCTTCACGTTTGCGAATGGGCACCGGCTCAAGATTAGCAGGCCGATTCCGCAGGCGCCGCGGGATGTCGAGTCGCAGTATGCCGGGGACGACTGGCGCGAGAACAGGACCAGCCCAATCCTCCCGGATGTGAAGAGGCCGGATACCGCGCTGCACCCTTTGCATACTGGCCTTAGTAGGTATAGCGAGGCGTCTCACCTTAACCGGTTCTAGGGTGCGAAGTCGGGAGGAGAGATCGGCTCGGGCAGTGGAGGGGCGTTTTGGGGATACCATGGGAATGGATTCATTTGGTCGCTACTCTTGTTTTCGGTGTCACGGAAAGGAGCTACATTTCGGTGCACAGCGTGAGGGATAGGGGTGAAAACGACCACGATTTAGGAGTTGGCTTTGCTTTTTGCCCCACCATACATGTACGCACGATTCTTAGACGGATTGCTCATAACATCTCATTTTATCTAATGCCCACATGAGACCGAATTCTACCATCTCAACTAATGTGAATAATCGGTTTGGCTCGTGAGAAGACGCGGTGAGGGTAGATAGGACCCCGCGTGGATTGTAGAAGATTTATCTTAGATGACCTTGATCTCCGTCATCTGACCGACTTTTACTCCCTTCCCATTAGCACCAAAACTCCTCGAAAACCAGCGGTTTCGCCCCTTCGTGCCGTGTAAAGGACCCATGCCTGAGGTTCAGATATCCCCGGCCTTTCCGGCCGCGACTGAGACTGGTTGAGGTACCCGCGGCGCCAACCTGCAACGCAACGGCGAACTCTCCACTCTTTACTCGCGCCCCAAGAACACGACTAGTATACACAGGCGCGAGCCAGCGTAGGACTGAAACCAGAACAAAAACGTAACGTCGAAGTGGGCAAATCCAGACACCACTCCAAACGAGTACATATCCCCCGTCCCTCAGCTCCATCCACTCTGCCCTGAAGCCCCGTACGGCGTCGTGGTGGCATACGGCGTAGTCGCCGCGCCGCCCCAGGCGCTCTGGGCGCCCCCATCCCCGTAGGGCGTCGTGTATCCGTTGTCGTTCCAGGGGTTCGGCCCGTCCATGTCGGGGCTCCTGGGCCCGCCGAACTCAGTGTCCATACCGTCGCCGCCCCGCCCGCTGATCAGGTGGATCAGTCCAGCGAGCTTCTGCTGGACGACACGGATGCCGCCCTGGACGATCTCGTTGGGCTCAAGCGTGCCGA
Source organism: Scopulariopsis brevicaulis (assembly GCA_017657125.1). Taxonomy (NCBI): domain Eukaryota; kingdom Fungi; phylum Ascomycota; class Sordariomycetes; order Microascales; family Microascaceae; genus Scopulariopsis; species Scopulariopsis brevicaulis. The sequence continues at coordinate 20,748 of JAGFNX010000500.1, forward strand.
CGCCCTCGACCTCGAAGTAGAAGCGGTCCGGGTTGGCGTAGTAGTCGAAGGGCTCGCCCTCCTGAGGCGGGTCCTCCAAGTCTGCGTTTTTGCTCTTGGGCCTGTCGTGGGTAAGTACGTGCGACTAGTCGGGTACCGGGAAGACGGGGGTGTCTAGACGTACCACTCCTCCTCGGCGTCCTCCTCGTACCAGAGGTCGAGGTCGTGCAGCTTGTTGTGCGGGTCGTATTCAAAGGCGACGGCGGACGTGGGCATCCACTTTGCGTGCTCCTTTGCAATCCCCTTCTTCGCCACGCACGTCAGCTTGAGCTCCTGGCCGCCCCTCAGCTTCGCGATCAGCGGCCCATTGCCGTCCGGGTCCATGATGACGGGGTTCCCCAGCTCCAGGCTCCGGCGGTTGCTGTCGATGACGAGGTCGCGCGCGTAGATCTTCATGATGTCGTCCGAGGTGCACCGCGCGTGCAGGCTCAGGCGCACGCTGCACGAGTCGCAGAACTGCTCGCAGTCGCAGTCGCGCGTGTAGTTGAGCGAGTCAATGTCCTTGGACACCACGGGAATGAGGCCCAAGCGGTGCGCGATGAACTCGTCGGCGAGGACGGAACTGTTGATCTCCACTTCGACGAGGTCGATGGCCAGCGTGGGGACCTCGGACTGGATGACGCGGCGGATGGAGTTGGCGAAGGAGAGGTCAGTGCCCGTGAGCTCGAAGTCGACCTTGACGTTGTTTGCCTGTCGCGCGGGCTGTTAGCCTGGGGCTGTAGAAGGGGTACGAGGTCACGGCGTACGGCGGAGATCTTGACCGTCGGCCCGCCCTCCTGGCCGTTCAGCATCATAGGGTCCATGTCCATCGTGGCGGTCGTCGCGCACGAGTTGCGCTTGGGAACGTGAGGGTGGGAGCGAGGTTGTTGAGAGCGGCCGGTTGAAGTGAAGCGTAGGACAATAGAAAAAGCCTACTTCCAGGATGCGCCAAGAGTTGGCGTTGCGGGGGACCTGGGAAAAGGTTGGAGACGAGGCTGGTGATTGTTTCTTGAAGTTGCGGAACGGAATGCACCATGAAGAGCGCTTGCTCAAGGTACCTAGGTACCTCCGCCACACCCCGTCTGCCATTGGCCCCACCCTCTTTATCGATAAGCCTAAATTTTGTCCAAAGATTTTTGACGAGAGCTTCTGTCGCAAGCCCCGCCATCGCTTGAATTCTCCCAACCCTGCACGACACAGGCCTCCGACACAATGGTAGGTGACATTCTCAGCACCAAACCGGCCATCATGATACTGACCCGTCGCTAGAAAATAAAAACACTTTCGAGATCCGCCATTCAGCCGGCTGGGTCGGACGTCGCGAAGCTGCCCCGAAACCTCAACCCGGAAGTGCATCCGTTCGAGCGCGCGAGGGAATACACCCGGGCCGTCAATGCCGTGAAGCTAGAGAGGCTGTTCGCGAAGCCCTTCGTGGGCCAGCTCGGTAGCGGCCATGTCGACGGCGTCTACTCCATGGCCGTGGACGGGACGTCGCTGCAGAGGGTAGCGAGCGGTTCCGGCGACGGCACCGTCAAGGTGTGGGATCTGGCCGGCAAGGACGAGATATGGCACTCGACGGCCCACGAGAACATCGTCAAGGGCATGTGCTGGACGAACAACTCGCAGCTCGTCAGCTGCGCGAGCGACAAGACCATCAAGCTGTGGGACCCCTACAACTCGGCCTCCGACTCGGAGCCCGTCGCGACGTGGCTTGGCTCGACCGGCTTCACGAGCATCTCCCACCACCGCAGCAAGAACGCCTTCGCCGTCGCGTCCGACGTCATCTCCATCTACGACCTCGAGAGGCCCACCGCCGCGCCCGAGGTCATCGCGTGGCCCAACAAGGCTGACACCATCACGTCCGTCGCCTTCAACCAGGTCGAGACGAGCGTCATCGCGTCGTGCGCCACGGACCGCGCCGTGGTCCTCTACGACGTGCGGACGTCGACGCCCGTGACCAAGACGGTCCTCTCGTTTGCCTGCAACGCCGTCGCGTGGAACCCGATGGAGGCGTACAACTTTGCGCTGGCATCCGAGAACCACGACGTCATGATCTTTGATTCGCGCAACATGTCGCGGGCGCTCAACGTCCTCAAGGACCACGTAGCGGCCGTTATGGACGTGCAGTTCTCGCCGACGGGCCAGGAGCTGGTCACGGCGTCGTACGACAGGACGCTGCGCATCTGGAAGCGCGACCAGGGCCACTCGCGGGAGATTTACCACACGAAGCGGATGCAGCGGCTGTTCGCGGCGCGCTGGACGCCCGACTCAAAATATGTCCTCAGCGGGAGTGACGACGGGAATGTAAGTTTTATCACACCAATACCATATCGCATTCGGATGCTAACAAAGTTGATAGGTGCGTATCTGGAGGGCCAACGCCTCCAAGACGGAGGACCCCAAGTCGACCAAGCACCGGCAGGCGCTCGAGTACAATGACGCGCTCATCTCGCGGTACGGTCACATGCCCGAGGTGCGCCGTATCAAGCGGCACCGCCACGTCCCCAAGGTGGTGAAGAAGGCGCAGGGCATCAAGAGGGCGGAGCTGGACGCCATCAAGAGGAAGGACGAGAATGAGAGGCGGCACTCGAGCAAGCAGTTCAAGAGGAGGCGGTCGGAGAGGGAGAAGATGATCCTGGCGAAGGAGGAGTGAGATGGGATCTTGGGACAAGTCGAGTCGGTTAGCGGTGGAAGGGCCGCCTTCTTCTATGCGCTGGGGCTCGGCGAGCATTTGCACGGAGTTTTGGCGAATCGGTGTGGCAAAATACTTAAATGTCTCTTGGAATAGTATACCCGCGTATTAAGGACCTTCTTTGCCCGTGAGTTGCTGCTGTCTTATCCCGGATCATAAAATCTATGAAGAGCCGCGACGGCGAGATATCCCGTACCGTCCGAGAGTGTATCATTCACACTGTATGGTCACCCCGTCCGAGCGGCAAAGTCCGAAACCCACGGGGTGCTGTCAGGGGCGTTTCAAAGCGACGTCCCACCCGAGCTTCAATTGCCCCACGCGCGGCATCGTGGACGCCCCAGTCGTCTCGGCCCTCGTCTGAATCTTTCCCTTCTTCTCCCCGCTAATATATCCAATAGCTATCCTATAGCTCACGCTGGTCGCATCGCTTTCTTCTCTAATGTTTATTCTGGCTAGCATGCCAATCTAGAAGCTATTGCCACGTACGCAATCTCCTTCGCGCCGACTCGACTCGACTCTAGCTCCAGCTCCAGCAATACCAAACCGCGGCACCGCGAACACCCCTTTCCGCGAGCACCCCCGAACCCCCAACCATGGAGCATGCCCGCGCTCCCCAGCGCGACTCCTGGTTCGCGCCCCTCTCGGCGGACCTCATCCTCAAGGTCCTAAAAGTAACCTTCTTCCACCCCTTCATCGCCTTCATAGTCCCCCTCTGCTTCCGCGCGCAGACCTACCCATGGGACCACCCCAAGATCATCATCTCCGCCGCCTGGGCGTCCTTCATCACGCTCTGCTGGCTCGCCAACGCGATCAACCAGCGCGTGGCGTACGGGCTGCCGAGGGACGTTGATCTGGGCGAGGAGGTGATTGTCATCACGGGCGGCGCGAGCGGGCTGGGGCTGCTGATTGCGGAGGTGTATGGGATGAGGGGGGCGTCGGTTGCGGTGGTTGATGTTAGGGAATTGGAGACGGGGGAGGCCAGGGGTGTGAGCTTTTATCGGTGTGATGTCTCGGATAAGGAGGCTCTTGCAAAGGTTGCGAGGCAGATTGAGGAGGATGTAAGTTTTCTCCCACTCTCCTTTGGCATGAGCGCATAGCCACGGGAAGCAAGCGCCCCGGGTGATTCAATCTAACGATGCTGCAGCTCGGTCCCCCGACCGTCCTCATCAACAACGCCGCCATAGTCCAAGGGAAGCCCCTCCTCGACCTCAGCCTCCCCGAAATCGACGCCTCCATCTCCACAAACCTCCTCGGCCCCTTCTACGCCCTAAAGACCTTCCTCCCCTCCCTCACCCGCTCCCCCACCGGCGGCACCATCGTCACCGTCTCCTCCGTCATAGGTCAGCTCGGCGCCGCCTCCCTAACCGACTACGCCGCCTCCAAGGCGGGCCTCACGGCCCTCCACAAGTCCCTCGCGGCCGAGCTCCGCGCCTCGCACCCCGAGATCCGCATGGTCCTCGTCGAGCCGGGGCAGCTCAGCACGCCGCTGTTCGCCGGGGTGCGCACGCCCAGCGCGTTCTTGGCGCCCGTGGTGGAGCCGGTGGATGTCACGAGGGAGGTGGTGGCGGCTATTGATGGGGGGATGAGTGGGCATGTGGGGGTGCCTCTTTATGCGCGGTGGGTGGGGTGGTATAATGTGCTGCCCGCGGGGCTGCAGGTTATTGCGAGGAAGCTGGCCGGGATTGATACTGCTATGGGGGACTTTGTGGGGAGGAGGGGGCTAGAGAGCGCGCGGGCGGAGAAGGAGGGTTAGGTTGAGTTGTGAGTCTGATGGGAAAGGTTGTCCGCTGCTCGGCGCTGGGCGTCTGGCAGGATGGGGTGAAAGGCGGAGGTTGTGCGACTGATGCTATCGATTTCCGAGATAATAGCCGGCGCTGGGGATGAGTTGTACGATATGTCAGTCTAGAGCATATACAGCATCTATGTCTATTTAGGTCAACTACTCTCGTCTGCGTCCGCTGTGAGGGCTGAACGGAACAGAAGGTGTTCGGGATAGGGGTTGATTCTTTGTAGAGAGCGGTCCGAGGTGGAGCCAAGCCGCGTGTGAGTGGTGGCCAGTCACAAATCGTCAAGTCTCCTATCTGCAAGGTATACCTAGTCGCCTCATATACCGTCTTTAGTCCTTGTCTAGTCAAGTGTCAGGATTGGATGGGGGCACGGGTAGGCATAGGAGGTGGCGGATGGAATGTCCACAAATGCGTGTAAGCCGAGAGCTCGCCCAACACTGTTGGTCCTTTCCCCCCATGCCCATTCCAATTACCCTTCACCTCCATCATGCGTTTGACAAAAGGGCACTCGTAACTGATTCGAGCAAAGAACAGAATAAATCGAACGTGACTCCATACCAACAGCTTTACCCCGAGGAGATGGCAATGGCGATGGGATCCTCGACATTCCTGTACGAGGGTAGGAAAGGGGCGGCGTGTAAATAGGCATCCGGCCATCGCGGCGCGACCTCGACACCACCCACCTCAGCCTCTGCAATCCACAGTACCTTCCAAAAGCACCAAGAAACCAGCATAGCTACCCCGTCGAACGAACGTGACGGTGGTTGGAGTGTAAGTCACAAAACATCATCCCCGCACGCGCCCCGATTGCCACCTTTACGCCCTGACGTGATACTGCCTTGCCAACGCCGCAGCTCACTGTTCCAATAAATCCCGGCCGCAAACACTAAGACGCGGCCAAACGTATGTCACAAGACTCTACAGGGCCAGTGGTTTCCCCTTTCCGGGCGTGACCGGGCGCCCATGACTCTACCTGCCATAGAGGCAAACCGGTGGCCGGGCACGCCTCTTGGATATCTATGAAGCCGTATAATCCCCAGATACAAAGGTCCGCCCGTCTGCTTCCACTTCCGTCTAGACCGGGGAATCGGGCCTGCGTGTTGGACAACGGCAGCGCGCAGTATCCTCCCTCGCGAAAGCTAGCCAACGGCCGTGCATTCGCATGTGATGGACGAGTACGCGAAACGAAGAGGCAAAGGATGATCACCCATGGCACTCAAACCTCACTCTTTTAGGATAGGAAGAGTTGCCACTGCGGCCTGTATCGAGGTCCCGTCTTTGTACCGACGGCCATTTTTTGTCTCGTCCAGTTGGGGGCCAGTGGTTGGCGTTTCTGAATCCGCGGCTGGTCTAAGGCCCAACGGATTCTTTGACGCCTCATCTTTGTTGGCGGCATCACATACTGGTGTGTAGACATAACGGAGGATGGGATCGGCTATGGAAGTGTGACTGCCTGGCGGTGTGGATCTGCGGACGTCGTGATGGCGTTTGAGTGCCCGTTTTGGACTTTGTCAAAGGAGCGTTCGAGTATATGAAGGAGCTCGCGGTCTAGACATATCAGTCGGTCGTCATCCAGATCTCTAATCTCGATTTAGCTACACTCTACCGGAACCGAACGAGTAAGTCGGAGAAGGTCATGACGTCGCTTCGTCCTGATCGTCGTTCCGACTACTACATGCAGTCGAGTTCTGATGGCGCTAACAGTACCAACAGAGAGGTCACGACCTCGCCGATATTATATCCCGGAAACTACTAACACATCCAGCGAAACCCCATCCTCACTTACACAAGTAGGGCCTCCATGTATGACCGTATAGCCCCGCCGGTGCTCCGCTAATGCTGCGTATGTAGACATGTGTACCTGGACACTCATCCTCTGCAAGGAAAAAGGCGGGGCCTGTAAGAAGGTGGTAAAAAATGAGCTCGATGAAAGCTGCGGGAAGTCCTGCGTCTATGACGGCAGTAGTAGCTGGCCGTCTAAAGTTGAAGGGACTTGTGAGACTTGCAGGATCGAAAAGACGAAGCGAGGGAGGTGAAAGGATGGTTGAGAGTATGACATAGCACGCTAATAGAGCTGAGTATAATGTTTCTTTACACCGTTCTGAATATTTAAATGCATGATATCTGTGATCCTTTTCCCGTGTTGGTGGAATCTTCACACCAGACGACCCAGGCTAGAATAATTGGAATGTCTTGCGCCTACGTTGGCCAACCACCTTCCCCCAACTCTTCCTATTCCTTGCATTCTCATCTGGCAGAACCGTCCCATACATTTTAAGCGTACAAGATCGAGAATCCGCTAGTAATAAAGCTTTCCCTCACACTTCACTTAGACAAGCCTTCAGTCCACCTGCCAGCCAACTTCAAACATCCTACTGGAACCACTCGAAAATAACGCTCGGAATAATGAAACAAAGATGCCTCCTCTTGAAAGTAATCCCTACACGCTGGTCACCGTCCCACTTCCGTTCCCATCCGCTGACCCCACCAGTCCGTTATCCGCCCCCTTAAACCCGCGTTCCTCAACATATTTCTGTTCAGGTGGGAGTAGCGAGGAAATATTCAGGTTGCGAATTCGTCGTGAGCTAGAGAAATTTGTGTTGAGGGAAGACGGTACGACGCGGATGACTTACACCCGCGATAGCCACTTACATGTACGGGGGGCACTGGTTTGGAAAGAGCCATTTTTTGCATTGAAGACTCGTATCGAGTGCTACTTTGTCCCGCGGAACGTAAATGGTCAGTCTAAGCCACAAATCGACAGGGCTCTTCAGATAGGTGTACTAGTAAAAGAGGGAAGGACCGTGGAAGCTCAAGTACTTCAAACACCCTTGAACCAAGTATCGGAAATCATAGCTTGAATTATGAAGATATATCACTTTCAAGAACACAGGGCAGCTGCGGACACAAAAAACGTTCCATTTACAAGTCGTCGTCTATTTCCCAACCACCAACCTCGAGGTATTATCCACATCCCATCTCGAAACACACAAAGAAAAACATCCAGCTTGTCCAAAAATACGAACCAGTCATATATAAATAATAAAGATAGAAAAAGTCCTTCCATTCCGGCTCACCCTTCCCATTAAGAGCTTGAGCCCCTTCCCATGTTTTTGTTCCTTTTGAATGGTATATCTAACAAAACGTCCCCTCTGCGCCTTGGCCGTTGCCTGGTGGCTTAGCGGCGGGCGGGAGGAGTGACGGGAGCAGGAGGCGTCACGGCGGGCGACTCGGCCGCGTCGTCCGCAGACTCCTCGCCGCCAGACTCAACAGGCGCCTCGGAAGTGTCATCGGCGGGCGCCGACTCCTCAGCGGGGGTCTCCTCCGCTGAAGTGTCATCGGACTCGTCAGGAGTCTCCTCGGCGCCGTCCGACTCAGCGGGGGTCTCCTCAGCCGCCTCATCGCCACCCGTCTCACCGGCATCAATAGCGGACGAGGGATCAGCGGAGGCATCCTCGGAAGGAGACGCGTCACCCTCACCACCGCCAACGGTGCCCATGCTTATCGAGCCTGGAACAAGTTAGACACATGCGACTTTCTCTTTCTCACAGGAAGGGGGACGTACCGGGCATGCCGCCAAAGGAGTTGACACCCTGACCGGCATTGGGGAAGCTTCCGGCGCCGCACATGACGGCGCACTGGCAGGACCCATCCTCGGCAATGGTGCCCACGCCCATGACGACGCCACCGTTAACAGCGCCGTCAATGGGCTCAGAAGCGTCCGTGGGCAGAACGGCGCCGTCTTCGGTGGGCGCGGCCTCCTCACCGCCCTCAGAAGGCGCGGCCTCCTCAGAGTCCTCAGGGGGCGCGGCACCATCGCCGTCAGTGATGCCCGTCGCGTCTCCATCACCCTCCTGGGCAATGGCGTTGGCCTGGAACTGCGCGTGCGTCTTCTCGGCGGAGGGGTTGATGGAGAAGACCATGCCTTGGCCGCAGTGGTTGCCCTGAGCGCAGTACATCCAGATCGGGTCCTCAGTCATGACCTGCATGGCGACCTGCGGGGCCGGGTCGATGCTGTCGTCCGGGTTGGGAATGAAGCCCGAGTCCATGCCGCCCTCGAGGAGCGAGCAGGGCTTGTCGAAGGAGGACTGCGTGACGGTGTGGTTCTGCGCGTAGAAGGTGAAGATGATCATGTCGCCGACCTTGGCCTCGACCTCCTGGGGGAAGAAGGAGAGACCCTGCTCGCCGCCGACCTCGACGGAGTGGGTGGCACCCATGTTCTCAACGACGCCGGTCGCGCCGGCCTCGATGGTGGTGTGGTGGCCGTCGAGGGCGGGGACCTCCGTCGCGTGGCCGCCCTCGGCGACGGTGATGGTTTGCGTAACCGTCACCTGCTCGTTGACCGTCGACGCCTCGGCACCGGCGCCCTCGTTGACCCAGATGACGATGGCGTGGACACCGCTGACGAGACCGGCGTGTCCGTCGATAGCACCGGCATCGATATGCTCAGCAGGGGGAGCGACATGCTCGGCCGGGGGGGCGACATGCTCGGCAGGGGGAGCGACATGCTCAGCAGGGGGAGCGACAACATGCTCAGCGGGAGGAGCAGCATGCTCAGCGGGAGGAGCAACATGCTCAGCGGGAGGGGCATGCTCCACCGGAACCTCTGCCTCCATGCCGGCATCGAGGTGGTTTGTCCTCCTGAAGCGCCCGTAGCGGGCAAAGGCCATAGGCGCGATGGCCAGTTGTAGCGTGGTCGAGAGCCTCATCTTGATGTGAAGAGATTAAGACGCTTTTGAAAGACGTGAAAGAAACTCGTGTAGGATCGGTCTGCCGCTTGCGGAAGCCGAAGGACTACTGCAAAGAAAGGACTGATGGGGAAAGAGAATGGAAAGAAGGATTCAATAGCGGTCGAGGCCCAGCTCGTTGGAGAATGGAAGTTGAACCGAAAGAAAAGAAGGACGCACACAGCAAAGGCGCGCGCGAAGAGACAAACGACTTGTGGTATGAAGTGAAGAGAGAGATGGGAGAGAAGAAACAAGTCTGCGAGGAGGGAGAGGGAGGCCTTAAATCGGGGAACGCGGCGATCCCCCTCGACCCGCATTGGCGAGCCCGTCTGATAGACCCCACGGAGGCACGGAGGCTAGTTGCCCAGGGGAGGGGCAAGCTCGAAACAAGGCCGAGCTAATCCTAGTCCATAGGGGGGCCTCACGGCCAAAAGCGCCCAGGGCTGGGGTGTCGGCGGTGCCCTCTCTGAGGCAGCGGTTGAAGGAGGCAGGAGAGCCGAGCGTTGCGTGTGGGGGAGGTACATACAGGGGTGGCTTTCCCCTGCCCGACGCTTCCCCCCTTGGCGGACACTACCGAGCGGACAAGGGTGTGAGGGGTTCTAGACCAGTGGCGTGCACCTTGGGCATCTTCGCCGGCGGGAGAGGCTGGGCGGGTGTACGGGTCTCAGACTGGCGTTGTCTCGGGTGGGTTTAGCATTTCCCCGAAGACCCTTGTCGCCTTGCCCGATGGGGAAACCGCTCAGACCTCGCTTCCGCGTGGTTCTGGGCCTGCGCCCGGGGTCGTCACCGCGCCGTCATCTTTCAACTGCGAGAAAAGAGTAATGAAAAAAGATGCCATGGTTCTTTGATGATCTCTAATAGCAGATCGAGAAGCCCGTCCGTCAGATGCCCTCTCGATAGTGCCTGGTGGCAAGAGTGGTTGGCCGGCGGCTTGCCAAGGGAAGCGAGGATGGATGTGGCCGGCATTGGGCGGTGCCTTGCAGAAGTGCCCCACTAACTCTAAATTTTGGAGACCGGAAGCTTTCTTACCCTGACGCCCCTGAAGCGCACGGGCACGTGGGTGACTGCTTTTACCGTGTGAATATTGGCGTGTTTTGAGTTATCTGGGGCATCCTACACCAGAAATATACAGTCTAGATACTGTGCATTGAAGTACCCTTCCCCGTCTTCAAACACCAAGACCCGATTTGAAACGTCAGTGGTGGCAAGCCGCCTGTCACCCTCTTAGCCTCCCACCATCAAGGACACACCCGCTGTTCCCGGCCGTAGTACTCCGCCCCAACCCCGACCTCCACTCTCCACCTCACCACCTCGGCGCAAAGCCCACGAAACACGGCCTATCTGAGCGCTACTATAGCCCTGGGCTATCCGAGTATAGGCTCGATAAGGAGAATACGCGTCCTGCCCATCACCACCCTCTTTCGGAAATTAACCCAATATTTTGCAATGCTTGAGCGAAGCGAGCTGTGACCAGGTAGGGGTACCCGGAGATGGGATGCCAAGTTCAGCGCCTTTTCAAAGTCCTAGCGGGGATCGGCGAGCATGGCACGGATGTTCAGTCTTGGAGGTTTACATGCGCCGCTTCTCGTTGTACGTGCGGTGCTTCGTGGCGGCACAAGACTGCAGAAGGATACTGCCTCTGCAGCTGGCTCGTTTCTTTGCTCAATGGAATCATCGTGGGGGAAGAAGACCGGTTTGTTTCCCCTAGTGATCTAGCCCCCTGCGAGAAACGCAAATGCCCGCATCGGACCTCTCTGCGGAGATCCGTCTGGGCCTAAACCCCGTCCGAGCGTGGCTAAACGCAATGCCTTGGGAGATTAGGCATGTCCGACTCCTTTCACACGTGCAGCAGAACGAGTTCGAAAATAAGAACACTAAAATAGTTTGAAACGCCGACTTCTCACTTTTCTAGCAATTAGAGTAGCCTCTCGCCCATTCTAAATCAGTGGACCACCCACAGAGCTTATTTTCCTCCCACCACCACAGCCACGCTAGCAAGGAAATACGCACTCGAGCGGCATCCGGAGATCGGGTGCCCCGTTGGTATCTCTTGGCGGGTGTCTCGCCGCGCGAGGTACAATGCTTGATTTTAACCTTCCGCGCTAAATCATCCCGGCCGTTTCCCCAATCCTCGCGGCGCGCGCGCGTGCACCGGTCCTCTGACAGGAATAAGGTGTTGCCGCTGGGGCTCTGGAACACGCCTCGTTACAGGATGTGAGTTTCGCGCCGATCAGAGGCCGCGCCAAGATGGGCAAGCCACGTTCCGTCCCTTCGCTTCGCCGGGTCCCTCTCGCTTCTCCCACGGGCCACCGGTCCCTTTCCATCCCGTCTTCCTCGTGGGCCTCAACCAACCCTTGCACTCTGTCAGCTCGTCGGGGCCTTCCCCTGCTGCTGCCCCTCGTAGAGCCCCGTGTAGTATCCGGCGTAATACCACGACATCAGGAGCCTCTTCAGCCCCTCGTCTTGCACTACGGCGTCCATCCCAAGTTAGGAAACGTCTCGGCGGGGAGGCGGGGACGAGGGGACGGGGGCCGTCACCTACCTGAGCCAAGAAGGGCGTGTGGAGATGGCGCAGCGGCCGGAGCTGGGGCTTCCCGAGGCGTAGGGCCACCTCGCTCCGAAACACCCTGGTGTCGAAAACATGCACCGTTAGCTCGGGGGCCGCGCAAGTGCCATGGTTTGCTTGTCGTATGCGCACTAAGCTTTTTCCGATCGCCTCAGATCTGCCCAGGGGGTCCTAATGACGTGGGACAGCCGGGACGTCGATGTCCGGGAGGGAGCCAAGTGAGGCCGGGGGGCAAGGGGGACGTGAGTGAGAAGGGGGCTTACGTCTGAGGAAACATTCCGGGGCTCCGTTTCCTGTTTTGTGTTGGTCGGCTCCTCGACAGTTTGGTCTGCCTGCGCTTTAGGCTCCGGCTCGGTGGGGGTCCTGTGCAGATCACACTATCTTAGATTTCGGTCGCGGTAATGAGGCGGATGGCCGACCCGGCGGGATCGTCGAGATGCCGGTTCATGCTTGGGACCGGGAGGAAACTTACTCCGAGACCTCCTCTAGTGGGATGCCCTTGGCGTGTATGCTGTGGTATTTCTGAGAGGATGCCGCGGTTAGTCGAGTGGGCTCCGTGCGCTCGGCGGGCATCTCCTCGCTCACCTTGTATTCCTCCAGCGCCTGGTTCCAGGAGTCGACGAGTAGGGAGTCATCCCACATCTCGTTGTAGCTCAATGGCTTGTCGTCTTCGCTCATGGTTGTATGGGCCGTGACGGCAGAGATGAGGTGAGTGGGCGAGGATAGAGATGAGAGGGAGGACCCTTCGAGAAATTCGGGGCCGGCTCAACGGTTGATTGTTTACGTCCGTAGGTGTTCAAAAGGAGCGGTAATTATTATTGATGCTTGTTTTTATATCGTCCGTGTTTGTCCAGAGGGTTATCTGGGTGGGCGAACAGTGTCGTTGGGAAGTTGTATGCCGTGGACGATGGGTGAGGTGAGGAATTTGGCGGGGAAGTGGTGAGCGAATGGCCGCCTTTGAGTTGATGCTCACCGAGCCCTTCTAGAAACTGTCGAAGACAAGCTCGCTATTGTTTCTGCGAAGAATAACTTTCGTTTACACGGTGCTTCCTTCCATGATACGGAGAAACATGCACGATAATAAGTCAATTTTGCTGCGGTGGTCACGAATCTGGCTTCGGCCTTGACAGACGACGGTAGCGGCCCGACAGATGAACAACGGTTCAACTGACACTTGGGTGTTTGGTAGCAAAATCTTGTCTTAATTCTGTTATTCACATGATTCTACGAGCGTAACTCCTGAATATGAGAGGGTTTCATGTGAATAGAGCCCGTTCGCCTGGAACCCATTCCAGTCCGCAAATGTTGGTTTCTATGAGTTCAGTGCAACGGCCTGTTCATCTTCCCTCAGTGGATCTTTAGTGAGGTCCAGCACTGCCCCACCCACTCACCGAGCGCCAACCACCGTCCCCCGCTCACCGATCTCACCGCCTCCAAACTCCGGCAGAAAAGGTTTTTTTCTAACAAAATTATTGAGAGCGACCGTCCCCGCCGTTCTGGATGCTCGACGAGACCAGCTGCTTCTGAAAATCACTGAAGCACCGACACCATGCCCATCGAAACAAGAAGTAAAGTCAAGGGTAAGGCGCATTTCCATACGAAAACCTCTGCGCTTGCTAATTCCGGTTTCACAGGCCCGGCCCCTAAGAATGTCAAGCCCAAGGTGGCCGCTGACACGAAGAAGAGGAAGGGTAAGGATATCCTTTGCGCCTCTTGACACCTGCGCCACTTGTACTGACGATATTCTTGTGGTCTACAGCACCCGAGGAGCAGGCCATTGCGAAACCCAAGAAGCTGAGGCAGGCCAAGGGCGCCGAGAAGGAAAAGCTGCTGTCCGCCGACGCCGTCCCCGCTGCGAAGTCGGCCAAGAAGGATACGAAGAAGAGCAAGAAGGCCGCGCCGGCAAAGGAGCCCACCCCCGAGGAGGAATCCCCGGAGCCCACGCCCGCCGGGTCGGACAATGAATCCGCGGATGAGGAGGACGACAACGAAGAGGTCGCCGAGCTCGCCGCCGAGCTCGACAGCGAGGACGAGGACTACGCGGCCGCGAAGGCGATATCGCAGTTCCAGCCGGGCCAGGACGTAGGCGAGATACCCAAGTCGTCCAAGAAGGCCAAGAAGGAGGCCAAGAAGTCTAGCGGCGACGAGAAGCCCGGCGTCGTGTACGTCGGGCGGATCCCCCACGGTTTCTACGAGCATGAGATGCGACAGTACTTCTCGCAGTTCGGCGAGATCACTCGGCTGCGGCTCTCGCGGAACAAGAGGACCGGCGCGAGCAAGCACTTTGCTTTCGTCGAGTTCGCCGACGAGAGCACCGCCGGCGTCGTGGCCAAGACGATGGACAACTACCTGCTCTTCGGGCACGTCCTCCGCTGCAAGGTCGTGCCGCCCGAGAGGGTGCACAAGGACCTATGGAAGGGCGCCAACCGCCGGTTCAAGATTGTGCCCTGGGCCAAGATGGTGGGCAAGGAGCTCGCGAAGCCGGTCACGCAGTCCGGGTGGGAGAAGAGGGTCAGCAACGAGAAGAAGAGGAGGTCGGCCAAGGCGGCGAAGTTGAAGGAGATGGGGTACGAGTTTGAGGCGCCCGCGCTGAAGGCGGTACCCGCCCCCGCGCCGGTCGAGGAGGCGCCCGCCGATGGCGCGGTCGAGAAGATGGAGGGTGTGGAGGCTGAGGAGTCTGCCGAGGAGGCCAACGGAACCAAGGCGCTCCCCGAGCCGGCTGCTGAGGAGAAGGTGGAGGAGAAGCCCGAGGAGCCCGCGGCGGCGCCGAAGGCTTCCAAGGCGAAGAACGCGACAAAGACGAAGAAAGCAAAGGCCAAGGCGTAGGGTATTATTTTTACTTCATCTAATTTGGGATCATTCTTGTTTTAAAGCTGCGTTCAATCTCGCAACCTCGCTTCAAAGTAAACCAAAGACCATGATATGTGAGCCCATAGCGAACCCAACATCGCCCGTAAAAACTGGGGCAAGACGCGGGATTATAAAGGGATTCTTTTCTCTACTTCCGGTTACCGATGATGAAGGGGGCCATAAATCTTGACCTTTTTCGGAGAGGATAAAATCCTCTCCATCTTCACCGGAGATGGTAATATGTATGAAGAAGAGAAAGAAACAAAAAGTGGAAAAGTCCGCGAAGCCGCCAAACTTTTGGTGTTTGGGAGGGGCCGGTGGTGACAGATCACGTGCAAAAAAGGTACGTACCCCGCCGGGGAGAGCTCGCTGACGCGCTCACCTGGGGTGCCTGAAGGAGCTCGTTGCTGGGAACCTGTCGAGAGCTTCGTTTCCAGCCTCGTCCCTGCCAACTGCCAACGCCCTTGATACCCCTCCTCCCACCATCCAAATCGCCCACCAACCGCGGTATCTACGACGCTTCTGAACGTTACAGTTATTTCTCGTTGGCGAACTCGACATCATGGCGTACAATTTCTCGTTGACGACGTTCTCCCCGAGGTAGGCTGAGCTGGTACCCCCGCTGTTTGGAGCGGAATTGCTGACGGTTGTATAGCGGGAAGCTGGTGCAGATTGGTATGTTGGGGGCTCTGGGCGGTGCTCGCGATGATAGTCGAGCCGTCGATTGATGGTCCGGAGCTCTTTCTAACATGAGATACAGAGTACGCACTTAATGCCGTCAACCAGGGTGTCACCGCCGTCGGAATCAAGGGTATGTCTCCCTCCAACACCCCAGACCCCCTCCCCCGAAGCACCCGCTGACCCGTCTGCAAGCCACCAACGGTATCGTCCTCGCGACCGAGAAGAAGTCGTCCTCCCCGCTCGCCGACTCGGGCTCCCTCTCCAAGATCAGCACCGTCACCCCGGACATCGGCATGGTCTACGCCGGCATGGGCCCGGACTACCGCGTCCTCGTGGACCGAGCCCGCAAGGTCTCGCATACGTCGTACAAGCGCATCTACAACGAGTACCCGCCGACGCGGATACTGGTGCAGGACGTGGCGCGCGTGATGCAGGAGGCGACGCAGTCGGGCGGCGTGAGGCCGTACGGCGTCAGTCTGCTGGTCGCGGGCTGGGACGAGGGCGTCCTTCCCGACGAGGAGATCGAGGCGCGGACCGCGGAGGGCGGCGAGAAGAAGCTCCCCGGCAAGACGGGCGGTATCCTCAAGGGCGGGCCCATGCTGTACCAGGTCGACCCGTCCGGCAGCTACTTCCCGTGGAAGGCCACGGCCATTGGCAAGGCGGCGCCGCAGGCGAAGACGTTCCTGGAGAAGAGATACGCGGAGGACCTGGAGCTCGAGGATGCGATTCACATCGCGCTGCTGACCTTGAAGGAGTCCATCGAGGGCGAGATGAACGGCGAGAGCATTGAGATTGGTATGTTCCTCAAGTCTACGGGGATTGGCAACATTGCTAACTTGAAACTAGGTATTGTCGGACCCCCGGCGGACCACCTTCTCGGCATCGAGGGCGTTGAGGGCGCGCGGGGCCCGCGCTTCAGGAAGCTGACCCCTCAGGAGATTGACGATTATCTCACGAACCTATGATCGTCACGCCGTGGGGGTCATCAATGATGAATTTACTGTATCATAGAACCCATAGAAGTTCTGTCGTTTTCGCAAAGTTCATGAAAGGATTTCTATGCTCTGCTCATTCCAGGCCCTGTGTCGTGATGAACGAGGTCCCCGGACCTGCTGCTACCCCGACAATCTCGTGCTGGTCCTTTTTCGAGAGGCTTTCTACGCATCGCCATTCCTCTACCCAGCCGTCTGCGTCTCCTACTTCGTCCGCCAGTCCAAGCTGGCCATTCTTGTTACTTCCCCGCACAAGGACCCTCCCATCCGTCGTGAGAACGATGATGTGGTGGTCGCCGAGGGCCACGTCCTTCACGTCGGCCTCGACACCGAGGTCAATGGGGATAGGCACGTTGGAGAGATCCTCGAAGAGCGATCTCTGCCCGGGCCGACTGCCCCAGCAGTAGAGGTCGCCCCCTTCGGTCAGAGCCGCGAGGGTGTAGCCGCCAGCGGCGATCTTGACTATCGGGCCTGTTGGTAAGTCGTCTAGCCAGTCGACTTTGTTCCATGTGTTTGGCTTGCGGTCTTTGTCTCTAAGAACTTGGTTAGGCAGCGGGTAAGCACATGTGCCGTGGTCACTTACGAATCTGGGGAGGTTCCGAGACAGTTTGGGAAACGCTCATCGCCATTTACCCAGACTGATGCGTCATCTAGGAGAGCTGCGAAGCCCGTGTCGTAGGCAGCGAGTTGGCTCACGGGTAGCCGGGGTAGGTTATCCGTCCGAGCCCGAGAAGCAGCCTCGTCAGAGGTATCACCGAGCTCGGACAGAGTTACGCGTCGTTGGGTGTCTAGTATGCGTGTAAATCACCTCAGCACGCCCGTTATATGACGACTCTCCCTTACCCCGCTACATCCAGCTCGGAAAAGCCTGTTTCTAACGCAGCAACTTACCGAGAGTCTTGCCTGTAGCCGTGGTAACGGTGTGATACAGCCGAGCAAGGGTGCCGGCATCTGACGTGTTGAGGAAGCCTGCTACCGAAATCCTACCATCTGCCTTGACTGTGACGTAAATTCGGCATTAGCTCCTTTGTTTGTTGGAGGGTTTTCCGCTCGGATGCGTCTAGGCTGAAAAGGGTTTGCGTACCAAGGGTGTAGGAGAGGTCGGAGACGGGACACTCGATCGTCTTAGCGGAAAGGATCCAGGTGAAGGACGTGACATCGTCCGGCTCGAGATGGGACTCTGTAGAGGATTCACTTTTCCCAATGCCGTTGTCGAATGATAATTGGTTCCAGGCGTTGAGCCCGGCCGCATATAATTCCATAGTAGTCAGTCGGACCGGAGAGCGGGGTGGCAGACCGGATGACCGAGAGATTCTAGGCAACGAGATTTCTTACGCTGCCGTTGTGAGCCACTGTGAAGGGAACCTGTAGCTGCATGAAAGGATGCGACGTTGACAACAATCAATATGAAGACGGGAAGTGGGGTGTGGAGCAAGAAGCTTGTTTGCAAGCCGGCGCCTTGCAACTGGTGGCCCTGTGAGATGGTGTCTGAGGTAGGATACTAAAAACTCACAAACGTCGCTACATGCACTTGACCTTCAATGCGAAATACCTGTAGAGTACGGTAAATGTTTCTAATTTGGTAAGAAGGTAGGCATGTGAAAAGACAGGAAGCGACTGCCTCCCAAGGCCGTGAAGGAAGGTACGACTGGGCAAAGTGGGATGAGGAAAGCACGAAGTTCTGTAGGAGCTAATGCCTCGTGACACACCACCTAGTTCTTACATCGCAAACACAACACCAAACCAAGATACGTCCTCGAGTTTTGTCATCGCCATTCATACTTGTGTTATTCCCTGTCAACATCTTTGGAGCTATCAACAATTGTCGAGGTGGTGCGCAGCGGGGAAGGTCTGCCCCGCACTACCACCAGACCTGCCTCCGAGCGTGGGGGAGCAGCTTCGTCAAGGAACAGGAACCCCTACCTCTTTCACGCTCGACACCACCCTGTAGCCTTCCTCCGCTCTGGCTTACACGAATCATCCGAGTCACAACTGCAGCCCTTTACCAGCCAGTCACCTTTGAGGTATGAGCTGGCGGGTTTGGATTGCACGGCCCCGTCCCTTGCTGGGCCTCCGTCTCCCACTTACTGGGCCTCCGTCTCCCACTTACTGGGCCTCGCTCCCCGGCCTCCTGCATGTAGGAGCTCTTAAAACGCGCCTGCCCGGACCGCGTCAGCCCTTTTAACTAGAATCAATCTTCTCACATCCTTTTTGATCATTTTTATCTGGATATACCACAACCCAGTGTCACTTCTAGGGTACCTAAGTCTTGTTATGTGCAGGGTATGTCACGGACCGGAGGAGTCCACTTCTAGGCTCCCACTATCGTGCTCAGACTAGTCTGCAGCCTGTCAACGTCAACGGTCAACAGGATACGAATACGACGATCGCTTTCCAAAGCCTCATGCAAGAACTAGCCCTGTTTCAATTGATATCACTTGCAGCCATCTTATTAGGCTGCCCTTGGAAAGGATGGCGCCTCAACGAATAGCCCCGGGCATGGCCAATGGTAGTCTTGGAACGAAAGACGCCGTCGTGTCGCCCCCGGGAGGAACTGACGACACCGATGACGATGACACTGCCTCCCGCTCCTCCGAGAGCCCTTCCCCCCGGCTCCCGGAGGAGGAGGAGGTGTTATCAAAAACCGCATCGGCCGCTCTCCGGGAAGATGTGGCTTCCAGACAAACTAGAAAGGGGGATCGGGACTCTCGGGAAGTGCCACTCGTCACCATGGCCAGAGCGTACCAATTGGAGATGTGCGAGGAGAGCATGAGGCGCAACATCATAGCCGTGGTATGGACCGATCCATGAGCTTCCTGTTACATGATTTCGCTAACCAGTATGTGGTAGATGGATACTGGAAGCGGAAAGACCCACGTGTAAGTCACTCCTTGGGTTAGAAGCCACCCGAGACTGGCTAACACGCGGAGCGCAGGTCAATACTTCGGATGGAAAAAGAACTTGAGAGGATGTCCTCAGAAAAGGTGAGGAGAGCCGGATGCTATAGTGCTATTTTTTTAATAGTCTCAAAACTAATGGCTCGCAGCTGATATGGTTCCTGGCGCCGACGGTTGCTCTCTGTGAGCAACAGTTTAAAGTAATCACTCGCCAGATTCCGTCTGTCCAGGTGAAACTCCTGAGCGGGAGCGACAACGTCGATTCCTGGTCGAGTGATGCTATATGGACCGAATTTCTCCTCAACGTGAAAATCGTCGTCTCTACTTACCAGATCCTATACGACGCCCTCAGCCACGCCTTCGTTAAACTGGATTCACTCGCTCTTATCGTCTTCGATGAAGGTAAGGAACCATTCATCCGGCGCAGAGGTCGTTGAGATCTAATTCGATCTCTTAGCCCACAACTGTGTCAGGAAGCACCCGGGAAGAAAGATCATGGCGGGCATTTACCAGGAGCGCAAGAATTACGGCCATCCTGTACCGCATGTCCTAGGGCTGACGGCGAGTCCAAGTATGTCGTCGACGGAGACGGACCTCAGGGCTCTCGAAGAAACCCTCGATGCCAAGTGCAAAAGCCCAACTATCCATCGTGAAGAGCTCCTTTCTCGAGTTAAGCGGCCAACCGTTCGATTCACGACCTACGCGGAAGCTGGCCCGGCGGTGAGCATGCCCGGTCCTCCTGCTCTTGGGACGCTCGAGGCCGTCTACCGAGGGCTAAACATCCGCGAAGACCCCTATGTCCGGCATCTTGTCTCACAGAAGACCGATAGAAGCGTTCGTGAGCTGCAAAATGCCGTCATGAAGAGAGATACCTTCATCCAAAATCAAATGTGGCAGCTTGTCAGGATATCGCGGATGCTGCTCACGGAAATCGGCCCCTGGGCGGTGGACTATTTTATTTCAGGGACGATCGACCTCTTCACCTCCTCAGTGAAATCCAGCACTGCGCTCTTTCGCAACTGGAAAACCAAGGAAAAGGAGTACCTGGCCGGCAAGCTAAGCGAGGTTACCTGCCATCACCCGACAGCAAACGAGCTCCCGACCTCGCCGCTCTCAGATAAAGTGATGGTTCTCCTGCGCCAACTTGCATCACTAGAGACCAACACCGTGGGCATAGTTTTCGCAGATGAGCGCATCAAAGTCTCTATCCTAGCTCACCTGATATCGATGCATCCCTTGACCAAGGACAAGTACAGGGTAGGGTCGGCAGTGGGAGGGTCTTCATACGCGTCCAGAAAACCCGAATTGTCAGAGCTTTGGGGCCTGGGGCGAGACCTTGACAGGGACCTGGAAAAGTTCCGCTCGGGGAGCTTGAACCTCCTTGTTGCCACTAGTGTCCTCGAAGAGGGCATCGACGTCCCGGTGTGTAATCTGGTACTCTGTTTCGACCGGCCGAAGAACCTCAAGTCATTCGTCCAGAGGCGTGGACGGGCAAGGAAAAAAGACTCCAGCCTGATTATCCTCACCGAAGAATCGGCCGGACTGCCCAAGGACTGGGAAAACCTCGAGGCTGAGCTGAGAAAACAGTATGAGAACGACGAAGAGGAGCGAGCGGAAATTTCTAGGCTCGAGTCCGAGGAGCACGACAAAGACGAATTCGTCCTGCGCGGCGAACGAGGTGCTATCATCGATATGGATAGCGCGAAACCGCATCTGGATCATTTTTGCCGCGTGCTCTCCACGAGAGATCTTGTTGACAGCAGACCAGACTACATCATCCGTACGAGTGGGAGTACCGATGCCCCGCTGCTTTCGGCCGAAGTCAAGTTGCCAGCCTACATCCCTGAACACGTCCGAACGTCCAGGAGCGCGAAAGTATGGAAGTCCGAGAAGAACGCCACCAAAGATGCCGCCTTTCAAGCATACGTTGCGCTTTACAAGGCGGGGTTTCTGAGTGAGAATCTCTTGCCGTTCAAGAGTGACAGCTTTCGCGGAAAGATCGAGTCGCGAGCTCCCATCATAGAAGTCAGCAGCCTGATGTCACCGTGGGGAGCAGTTGCGGACTCGTGGGCTCAACGGGATCTTTCACGTCATCTTGTGACTCTAAAAGATGCGGGTGGGAATGTCATGGGAGAATACAACATGACTGTCCCTACCCTGGTTCCCCCGCCATCGCGCCTTTTGGTCTACCCTGAGGACCAAGGTCCTTGGGTACTCGAGATTAGTCCACCAGTGCGGTGTGATACCGAGCCGGCCGGGGTTGAAGCAGACCATACGACAACTTTGCTGAGTGTGTCCTACGGCCACCGACAGGCGTATTTCAACGAACAAAAGAAACACATCGTTTCCTTCGCCGCTAGGGATACTAGTCTTGGATTGATCCAGATCGGCAGCCGAGATTTCGATAGCAGGGTCCCTGAGCCGGAGCGGAAACTGTTCCTCATCAGAGACCAATGGAACCACCCCTTTGTGTACGACGGAATTCTCCCACAGAAGCCACCAGTTGAACAAGTCCGTAGGCCGTTCCGCAACCATGACGAGGGGCCATCCGATGTTCCATACCTGAGCCTCACAGAGCTCTCTCGGCGGAGAGACCTCCTTCACCCACTGCCAACCACAGAGAAGCAGGCTAGCGCGAAGCCATACCTCTGCGTTTTGCCCGTCCCCGCGGCCAAGGTCGACGAGATCCCGATTCGCCATGCCCACTTCGGAAAGCTCATCCCGTGCATCATGCATGAGCTGGAGGTACAACTTCTGGCCGTGATGATGTCGAACGCGCTGTCGCCAGGGGTACACATCTCCGATATTGAGCTAATCCGCACCGCCATCAGCCCTCGTTCGTCATGTGAGTCAGTCAACTATGAGCGGCTTGAGCTGCTCGGGGATTCGGTCCTCAAGACGTGCGTTGCGGTCAATGTGGCAGCTTTGAGTAAGAACAAAAACGACCCTTGATGACTTCCGACATACTGACACTCAGCAGATCCTAGACATCCAGAAGGATATCTGAGTTTATTCCGAGACAAGAGGGTCTCAAACTCGTACCTTTCGAGGGCCTGTGTGGAGAGGGGGCTCGACAAGTTCATCCTCGACAAGCCCTTTACAGGACGGAAATGGCGACCACTCTTTCTGGATGAGATGGCCGCGAGAGCCGAGAAGGCGCAGAATGAGAAGAGGAAGATGGCGACGAAGACACTGGCCGACGTCGTGGAGGCTCTTATTGGAGCGGCATATGTCAACGGGGGCGTACCGAAAGCCGTTGCCTGCATGAGCACCTTGCTCCCAGACCATGAGTGGATTGACGTGGAACAATGCAGAGAGGTCCTCTATGACATCGCGCCATCCGATCAGCCCCTGCCGTCGACAATGCTACCGTTGGAGCAGCTGATCGGGTATTCGTTCCACAAGAAGTCCTTACTGGTCGCAGCCATGACGCACGCGTCGTATATCGGGACGTCCTTTGGGTCCTTCGAAAGACTGGAGTTTATTGGCGACGCCATCCTCGACTACATCATCGTCACGAAGCTATTCCAAGTTTCTCCGCCCATGCCACATTCAAAGCTGCACAGGCTCAAGACGGCCATGGTCAACGGCGACTTCCAAGCGTTCCTGGTCATGGAGACGTGCGCTCGGCAGGAGGCGACCGAAATCACGAAGGACGTGCAAGTCGAGAGGTCAGAGTTCGAACAGCCGTTGTGGGCTTTCATGATGCACTCCTCGACCGCTATTGGCGTCGAGCAGGGGCTCGGGAAGACACGGCACGCTGAGTTGAGGGAAAACATTATTGCCGCGCTGGAGCACAGCGAGCAATACCCTTGGGCTCTTCTTTCGCGTCTACGGGCGCGGAAGTTCTACTCGGACTTATTTGAGAGTATCCTCGGGGCGGTATGGATCGACTCTGGATCTATGGATGCCTGTGAGGCGGTAGTTGAGCGGTTCGGCCTCCTGAAATACCTAGGGCGCATGCTCCGCGACGAAGTGGAGGTCACCCATCCCAAGGAGCTGGTGGGCCAATTGGCGGTGGATCGCACCGTCCGGTACGTTATTGATATGCGGCAGGATAGCGAGGAAATCGCGTTTACCTGCCAGGTGTTGGTGGACGGGGAGCTCAAGGCAGAGGTGGTGGATGGGGTTGACAAGGAGGAGGTGAAGACGAGGGCGGCGGAGGTGGCTGTGAGGGTTATGAAGCAGGAGGCGAGGGGTGGTGAGGCTATGGACCTGACCCCCTGAGCTATCTATGTCGGCATTTGGAGGATGCGATGAGAAGTGAGGAGCTGAGAGGGTTGATATGGCTGCGCACTTTTGGCTTGGACGCCCCTATCTGGTCTTGGGCACATGCAATGGAAATGAATAGCGGACCTTGTATGACATCAATTGCGTTCTTGGCATGTAAGCGTTAGACTGCTAGGTGGTGTTGTTGGACAAGCAAGGTCGAAATACGTCTACACGTACTACGTAGGCATTGGAGCACAGTAACCGATTTGATTAAGAATACATTGTCATTGTGAGATTAATGGTAAAAATTGTCTTAATTGTGATTGATGGAGGCTGGAATGTCTGATGGATCCACGCGGAGCACGTCGCGAGGAGCTCCGTGGCGCGGATGAGCTGGCGGCCGCCAAGACCGAATGTACCCCCGTACCCCTCGTACCTCCCGGTGACCTCAACCCGAACAAGACAGACACCCTTACGACATCAAGCTTCCCGCTCCCACCACCACTCTGGCACGAGCCCTCTGCCCCCCCCAGTACTGCATCCCAAAGTACTACGATACCCAACGAGCAATGCCCGGCGGCAGAAATGCTTAAGCTCGACACATCCATACCTCCCGTGAAGTAGGAAGCGACCGCCCATCCACGAGACTCGGAGAGAGCGAGCTTCCTCCAGCAACAGAAACGCGACAATGGCGAGCGCGGGCGACATCCGCGTCTTTGTAAAGTGGCACGAGCAGACCGTCTTCGCGGGCGAGGAGGTCCGCTGCACCATCACCTTCCGGAACGTCGCGTCCGCGTCCGCGCCCAGCGCGCACCTCGCGCCGCAGCGGACGCCGCGGCAAGGGCCCGGCGGGGTCCGCACCACGAGCAAGCTGCAGCCGCCGACGCCGAGGGGGCATAGGTCCGTGGCGTCGAGCCCGAGGGTTGGGGGGCCGCCGCCGCTGCAGGCGGCTGTGGGGGTGGGGGGGGAGGAGGAGGAGAGGAGGGGGCATCGGAAGTCGGTTTCGATTGTGTCACTTGGGGGCGGGGGACAGGGGGCGGGGGAGGATTGGGAGAGCCATGCGGGGAGGTTAAGTAGGTTTAACAGGGGGCATGGGAGGGCGTCGAGTCTTCAGATCGCGTCGTTCCCGTCGGAGTTGGGGGGCGCGCAGTCCGGTATGTTGTCCGGTTCTTCCCCTCGTCTGCGGAGGTATACTGATTTTTGGATACAGCGGCCCAGTCACCCCGAACCGTAACCTCCCCGATATTTAGTCCCAGCTCGAGACAGCCCTACCCGTCCAGAGCCTCGACACTCCCGAATACCCCGTCCATCCTCAACCCCCGAAAATCGCCCAGAAGACCCGCGAGGGAGATACCCGACTTTCACTTCCCGGCGGCTCCGCCATCCCCACAGAACGAAATAGACAGCCACGTCGTCGAAAGCCCCGTAGAAGGGGGCGCGAGTTCGCGTTCGACGCCCGCGGAACCGGTGGAGCTCCCCGTGCGGCCCAAGGTCTCCCCGGTCCCTACGATCAACGAACAGCATTCTACTACCGAGCACCGTCCTCTGATATCGAATCGGATACTCGCACCCGCGAGCCTAGGCACCGGGACGCCGAGGAGCAGCGGGGAGTTCTACTCCATGAGCAACAACTCTTCCGAGACGCTGGCCTCGGAATACCCTGCGCAGCCGGCTATCCGGCCGGGCGCGCGGCCGCCGCACCTACGGCTGCACTCCATGTCGTCCGTCAAGGCACCGAGACAATCGGAGTCTATAATGATGGGCTACGCCCAGATCCACGGGTCCTTTACGCTAGACGGGTCGCTGGTGGACCTCGCGCCCTTTGAGCAGGTGAAGAAGAAGGCTGTGGTGGGAGGTCAGGGGGGCGGCGTCGTGGGCGTGGAGACGATGAAGAGGGACAGCGGGCTGCTGGGGGGCTTCGGGTGGGGGAGCATATCGAATTCGATCGGGGAGCTCCTGGGCGGCGGGGAGCTGAGCTCCATACGCGACATGAGGGGCATCGCGAACTCCAAGTCGATTCCACTGCTCTCGACGCCGCAGTCGATATTGTTCGTCGACATGAAGCTGGCGCCGGGAGAGAGCAGGGCCTTCGAGTACGTGTTCCGGATGCCGAGGGGACTGCCGCCTACGCACAGGGGGAAGGCGGCCAAGATTACGTATAGCCTCGTCATTGGGACGCAGAGGGCGGGTGGGCGCAGGGAGCAGAGGGTGAGGAGCGTCGAGGTGCCGTTCCGGGTCCTTGGGGGGGTTAATAGCCACGGGGAGCTGCTGGGGCATGACCTTATGCAGCCGTACATTATACTGCAGGACCAGGCGAAGGTTAAGGCGCTCCCGGCTGCGACGCCGAACGGTACGCCGGAGGAGGGAAAGCCTACGAAACTACAGGAGGCGGGCGGAAACTCTACCGTCAACGACTTTTTGACGTACGTCGACGGGTTACTTAACCGGCCGCGCAATGAGGCGACGGGTCTCCTATCGCCCACGGCGGGAGCCTCCCGGCGTCCCTCTCTAATAGAAGAGGACGCCCCCTCCTCAGCAAAGGACGCCATCGACATGGCGATACTCCGCAGCAACGTCGCCCCCGAAGGCCAGGGCAGCCCCAACCGCTTCGAGATCGCCCGCAACGGGCGGCGCGTCGCCGTCGTGGTCCTCACCCGCCCCGCCTACCGCCTCGGCGAGTCCGTCACGGCCGTCGTGGACTTCTCCGGCGCGGAGGTGCCGTGCTACGCCGTGCACTTTGCGCTGGAGACGAGCGAGCGGGTGGATGCGGCGCTGGCGGTTAGGTCGGAGGCTAGTGTTGGGAGGGTCACGAGGCGGGTCGTTGCTTCGGGGAGTGAGTGTGCGCTTTTCGCGAGGAGGGTTGTGTTTTCGGGGGCGATTCCGGTGGGGAGTACGCCGGAGTTTTTCACGAGTGGGGTTGGGTTGGAGTGGAAGCTTCGGCTGGAGTTTGTTGTGCCTGGGGAAGGGGGGAGGCATGGGAGTGGAGGGGGAGAGGGGGACGGCGAGGGGCGGGAGGAGGAGAGGGGGAGTGGGTTGCTGGAGGAGCTTTCGAGGGATGAAGGGGGAGGGGCGGTGCTCGTTGCGGCGGAGGGGGTCGCGTGCGAGAGCTTTGAGGTGGGTGTCCCGATCAAGGTTTATGGGGTTGCTGGGAGGGAGGGGGAGGACGAGGGGGAGGGGATGTCTGTTTAGACGTTGATGCTGGTCTGCCTGGGGAATGAGTTGGATGAACTTGGATGGCCAGGGGCTTAGATACGCGAGCTGAGGACGGATTGGGATCGATGGGTTAGAGACGTCTGCACGGGTCGTTTGGGTGTTTGAATACGGATGTACTATAGAAGCTTCATACGATACGCATTGCATTGGTCAACAGTATGGACCGCGCATGGGTCACGGCCGTAGCGGAGCGGAGAGGTTCGTCGAGACCGGGCCCTGGACGGCTACACCGCGAGTCCCATCATCCGTCACGACGTCGCCAACAAGTTCCTCGCGGTTTCGATACCCACTGGTCCTTCCTCTTCACGCTCTCGTGCGCCGTAGGGTTTCGTCCATCCCAGAAGCAAACGTCATAGCTCTCCCAATCGACTTCTGGTCGTGTTACCGCCTCTCATTGTCTCGCCCGCGCATTTGATGCAGTTTCAGCGCAGGTTGGTGGGATGCGGCAAGAGCGGAACGGAACGGGACGAGAAGTATGCATGAAACTCGATGTCTTGGCGAGGGGGGTTGGAGTGCGCGGAGGGCGAGGTACGCGGGGGCCAAAATATGTCCGACTTCCAAGGCGGATCGATATAGACTGTTCGTCCCAAGAGTATGTCCGTCCCGTCCAGCGCAGCTGCATCTCGCCGCAGGCCGGCTTGAAGAGAAGCAGAGCACATCTCCGGGTGTCACCTGAAACTTGATACGCAGGGCATGCCCGCTCCGATCATCCTCGGACTAAGAATAAGCTAGCAGATCGTGGGGCGGATAACATCTCGTTTGGGACTGAATCGAGGCCATTGCGGAGAAGCAAGATCCGCGTTGTGGCTGGTCACGTCCGTGGGGGTACAAATGTACCGCGAACGGCATGTGTTTCCGTGGAATGAGACTTTCCGGGTCTGGGCTGAGGTTTAATGAGCGAGACCACCACACGGGCCCGGTCCAGGGACGAGGGACGTGTGATTGGCGCAAAGGATCTTGAGTTTGCGAGTATTGTTGCATCCCGAGAGCACCCCTGATGCAGGCACTTGCGGTGTGGGTTGCACAACCTTAATGACAACCACCCCAAGGTCCTTCTTCCCAAAGCAAGGGTTTCCGGTTGTCGAGTTTGCTTTGAGGCTATGGAAGTACGTCTATAACGGGTAATATTGCCTGTTCATCAGGAATTGTCACCTTGAAAGGGCGGATAAAGAAGCTTAGACGTCCGTTTCCGGGTTAGCGTAGTTGGGATCGACGGGGACCAAGACGTTGAGCCCGGACAGGAAATCTCCCCTGCGAGCTGTGTAACTCGAGGCGAGGTTATGTTTTATTGTGTTCGTCGAGAGCTTCACAGGGGCTTATACTCATACACAAATTCCCGCGCGGATAAGGGCAGATCGAGCGCTGCGGGAGGCTCGAAATGGAGACTCGCTCGAGACAAATTGACAATGTATTCATGCCACCGCCATTTCCATTGTCATTTCTCTTCTTTGGCGTTTGCCTCGATGCAACCTCAGCCATTCGGAGCTGATGTTATGGAGCAACTCGGTCTGTGGGAAATTCGTGCTGTGATGGAAATATCCCTGGTCGACCCCATGCGCCGTCACGACGTCAGTTTTCCGAGCGAGGTATCGGTACATCTTGATACCCAATCCCTGTCCGTGGTGTGTACTAACCGTTCTTGGCCCGGCCTGCTGGCGCCCATGGTCCCGACGTCCTCGACACCTCGAGACCTCAGTGCCGAGCTCGTGAGCCAGAGTTGCTCACCCAACGGAGAATTTTGACAGCCCGCGTCGTGGTGCATGCAGAGTCGGTATTAATTAATCGCCCTCACATTAGACCCGAGTACATGTACCGCGCTTAGGAGATGCCGTGGCAACCGCTAGCTTCGGGACATCCCCGTCTCTCCAGGGACCCACCTGCCCACCAAGCTCAGCCGTTGCCCCGCGGGAACAGACGGCACCTCAGGTATGGTGGGGGCCGCTGCTACCCTGGGTACCGCTGAGAGCTCTGGCAGGTGGTCGGTGCGCCAGGACGTGACCCCAGCTCGCGGCTTCCTGGGCCAACGCTAACGCTGGACCTCAGGTGCGATGGAGCCACTGAGCCGGGGTGTGGGTATCGCCATGTACAGTACCTCGAGGGTCTCCCCATCACAGGCGACTGGGTACCGGCAGGCGCTCCCCAGCAAACCCTGCTCCTTCAGAATCTCACCGGGGAATCGCCCTCTCCTCCCCAGTGTTTTCCTTCTTCCAACGCCATCGGGGGTCAAGGCTCACCCACATCACCAACCTGCCGTCGATCCGGGGCGAGACAAAGCCAATCGCCTCCCGTCTCTTATGTCTTGTTTGTTCTGACTTCCCGCCCTTAATCTGCTTCTCCGTCAGTCATTCGTTCAGTATCAAACGGGGAACGGCGCGCCCACAATTTATACTTTTTAAGGCTTGCATTACTCGCCACGCTCGAGACCGACGGCCTGCGAGCTTCAAGCTCTGCAGCGATCCCGTCTCTACCTGTACGCGAGCTGCAAGATCCGTGTGCTTCGCTCTTATTGTCCTCTAATTACCCTTTGCTTCTTTGGGGCCTGAAATCGGCGTTCTATTTCACCGTCTTCCACGACCTGCCAAAGCTCTTTCAGCTTTCGAGACTCCCTCTTGTTCACGCATACAAGTACAGCACGGCTCCCGCCACCTTATGAGTTTCATAGATCTTCAAGAGCATACGCCCAAACCACCACCGACCAGCCAATGGCGCAAAGATGGCCTCGACACCAGTTAACCGGCTCCGCTTGACACCATCCAACTCGCCCTACCTCTCCCGCCCCTCACGATCTCCATTGCGTGGCCGCCCCACCCACGAGTCGCGCCTTGCCCTGAAGCGAGTGGTCGGAACCACCTGCAACGCGCCCACCGGTTTCGACTGTGTCCAGTCCTCCTTCGCCTACGTCGCCGGCGGTGCCGTCGTCGTCGTCGACGTCGATGGAGACCAGTACTCCCAGCGGTTCTACCGCGCCCGGCCCTCCGCCGCGCCGGTACACGCCTCGCCCACGAGGGACCACACCCCGAACAACTCCACGCCCACGCCTAAGGCCAACGATAGCCGGAATAGGGTCACGGCGGGTCTTCGAGAGTCGGCGTACGGCATGTGCGACTGGGCCGAGTCGCCCTCGGCGAAGACGTGGACGAGCCGCGAGCGGATCAAGGCCGCGACCTGTCTGGCCTTGAGCAGGGATGCCAAGTTCCTGGCCGTCGGTGAGACGGGTTACTCGCCTCGCGTGCTCATCTTCAGTCTGCAAGACAGCTCCTCGGACCACCCGCTCGTCTCGATAAGCGAGCACGCCTTTGGGGTCCAGGCCGTCGCGTGGTCCCAGGACACCCGGTTCCTCGCGTCTCTCGGCACCGCCAACGACGGGTTCCTATACATCTGGAAGATCGACCCCCGCACGGGCGCCGCGAGGCTCTCGCAGCAGAACAGGTGCACATCCTTCATCAGAGGAATGGTGTGGATGGGGGGCTACCTCATCACTTTTGGCGTTCGCCATGTGAAGTTCTGGAAGGTGGAGGAGTCACCGTCTGGTTCTCCGGTGAAGCAGAAGTTTGGAAACGAGTCTGCCCCGACGACACCGCAGAGCCAGCAGAAGGCGCTTCCCGGCCGCAACATCCTGCTGGGCTCCCTGATCGACTCTACTTTCACGTGTGCCACGGTCGTCGACGACGGGCGGGCCATCCTCTGCACCGAGAACGGCGATGTGTGCCTGCTGGAGGACGACGGGAAACAGATGAAGCTTCAGAGGGTCATGCGGCTGGGGTTCCCCGCCACCTCAATTACCCTGCAGGATCTCACCGCATATGTCGGTGGGAAGGGCGGCCAGTTTGCGACCCTCAACGTCACGTCTGTTGTTGACTTTCGATCCGACTGCGTCATCACTAAGACGCAGTCGCCCACCGGGCTCGTGGCTCTCGGGTTCATGAGCGACGAGAGCCTCGTTACGATCGATGTTAGGCACTCGATCAATGTGTGGCGCCCGCAGTATATCCCCGGCCAATCGGCCGACGTTGCGCCTTTGATACCGATTCCCGGCCAGGGTGGGCCCATTACCGGCGTTCAGCTCCTATCGAAACCGAATCCCGCCGGGGCTTCATTCATGACGTGGTCGGCGTCGGGGAGGCTGATGCACTGGGACCTGGACGGCCAGATCAAGTCGACCATGAACCTTGCTTTTGACCGGACCTCTGTCAACGCCGACCTGGATGTTGACAATCAGATCACCGCTGTCCGGTCCACGGACTCCGGAGATATCGTCTACGCCGACAGGCTCGGGATCCTTCGGGCGATCGACTTTGAAACGAAGGAGTGCATACTCGATACAAAGGCGCACGCCAGTGACTGCCAGGATATTACCATATACGAGAGTGACGAAAGGTTCATCTTGGCGTCGTGCGGCAGGGATCGCACGACGCAGCTCTTCCGCAGGACACCCTCGGGCGGCCACATCGAGCAC
Source organism: Scopulariopsis brevicaulis (assembly GCA_017657125.1). Lineage (NCBI taxonomy): Eukaryota > Fungi > Ascomycota > Sordariomycetes > Microascales > Microascaceae > Scopulariopsis > Scopulariopsis brevicaulis. Next base: position 51,839 of record JAGFNX010000500.1, read on the forward strand.
TTCCAGACCCTCGAGTTCGCCGCGAGGGTCGTCAAGGTCCATATCACGCAGGACAAGATATTCACGTGTTCGTTGGATCGAACACTCCAGGTACACGATCTGGTGGCTAAGGAGGGCCAGCCGGACATCATCGCGGCCGTTCCCTCGCGCGTCATCTCCCTGAAGGCGTCCCCCACGTGCATGGCGATGGGGCCCAGCGACAAGACCATCTTCGTCTCCCTCCTGGATCGGTCGATCTCGCAGTACGATGTCGCGACGGGGCGGCTGCTCATGACGTTCAAGTGCACCGACGAGAGCGGCATCGAGTCGGCGGTCCTCGACTCCCTCATCCTGGGTCAGGGCCCGAACAAGGACTACCTGCTCTCCGTGTCCAACACGGACAAGTCGGTGCGGGTCTACGACGCGCAGACGGGGTACTTCCTCGACCGCGAGTGGGGCCACACCGAGGCCATCAACGGCATCGCCCTCGTCGAAGAGGACGACGGCAGCCGCAAGGTGGTCAGCGTAGGCTCGGATTCGACCGTCATGGTGTGGTCGCTCGACGCGCAGTCGCTCTCGCCGTCGGGGAGTAGGGACCCGTCGCCGGTGAAGGAGGCGTCCTCGAGCCGCCAGCCCCTGCGCCGCGTCCTCTCCCGCGCCGAGCTCGCCGAGTTCCAGCGGCAGTCGCCGAGTTCGGCACCCGCGGGACGGCGATCCCCGCCGCGGAGCCTCCAGCGGCGGTCGTCGCGGCAGTTCCTGTCGAGTAACCCCAACCTGCGGACCCCGACGGCAATGCAGTCGAGTCCTGCTATCGCCATTGCTGAGGGGACCCCCTCACGGCGCACCTCGTCCTCGCGCTCTGGATCGCCGCCGCCAAGCCCAAAGACGAAAGTCACCCGCCGCCCCTCGCTCCCCTCCCTCGGCGCACCCCCGCGGAAGAAGAGCGCGCAGAACCTCCGGTCCTTTGGCTCCCTCGGCATGGCGACGGAGCAGACGTGCCGCGCGCTGAGGGCCTACCGGAAGAAGCTCTCGTCCGCGGAGCCCGTGGGGCGGGAGGTGCTGGCGGAGCTGGACCAGGAGTTGCGGCTCACGGCGTCGGCGCTGGGGGACAGGGCTGTGCGGAGCAAGGTGTTGGACGAGAGCGTCTTTGCGGGGCTGTTGGAGCAGTATTCTGGGATTCTGGCGGCGATGCTGGATGAGAAACTTGCGCTTAGGGATGAAAGGAGGGGGAGTGAGGAGGAGAGGCCCAAGACTTCGGGGGGTTCGTCGTGACCCAGCGGTCGGAGTTGGGGATTGCGTGGAGATTGGGGGGAAATTGTATTATATGATTGGGGGTTGGATTCGTTCATTATGGTTTTCCTTGGGTCTTTAGATTGTCGGCGTTATTGGCTGAGCGGGATGGAGTGTTGGAGTTTAGGGGGTTCGGGGTGCGATTGGGATTTGGGAACTGGTGCTCCTGGCTGCGGGCTGGTTGAGCTTTTGATACCACTTAGTTAACATGCATTTTCTTGTGTCATCCCTTTCTGCAAAGTGTCATGAGGTGTGATGTGGTGAGATGATATGAGGTGAGGTGCAATGTGGTGTGAGGGTAGTGAAGGAGTGGTGAGGCCTAGAGTTAGCGAGTGTATGAGTGATGATGGAGGCGTAAGGTGACGAGGGTATGGTGGGTGTCAAGATGCTGTCTACTGGATGCCATGTACACGACAAGCTATCTGGTTCCTGTTTTGTTAAAGAGCTTCGGATCCGCCCTGGACTCGATGCTTTCCTACTCTCGCGTCCTTGTCTTGATGCTAGACAAGGTAAGATAAGGCGAGGCCTAGGGTTGTTAGTCAGTATGCGTGACGCAGAGGGAGAGCGTAGGCGGATATCAAGATGCCATCTGTTACGATGTTATTCTACGCAGTAAGATATTGCCTTGTTACTTCGAGATGCCCCCGAGTCTCTCGCTGGTCTGAGCAGTTCGTTTCTGAATCCTACTTTTCTGTTTGCGTCCTGATGCCCGGATGGGGTGAGACGAGGTGAGATCTAGAGGGGTTAGGGATACGAGTAGTAGGGAGGTTGAAGTGGAGGGGGCCTTATGGTGAACGGTCAAGATGCTGTCTGTTGTGATGCTGTTGTACATGGCAAGGTATTGCCCTGTTACTCCTCCGCGGTTCTCCGAGCCTCACATGGTCCCTGGGATGTTCAGTTCGAGTTCTCTCCCGTTGGCATTTTGATTCGTATTCTTACACTATCCTTCTCGTAACTCTCCTCGTCCTAATGCAAGATGCTGTCTATTTGATGCTGTTGTACACGGCGATATTGCCTTATTATTCCGGAAGAGTATCCCCAAGATCCCTAATACTCTTCATTCCGAATCGTACACCCCGCCCTCTTCCCGTGATGCTCGGATCGTCACATCGCCCCCTCACATTATCCTCCCCGCAACCCTCCTCCTAGTCCTCACCCCCTCCACCTCCGCCTCCTTCTCCCTCTCCCCTTCCTCAGCCTTCTGCCCCCCACCAACCCGTCCCCCCCACTTACTAACCCCCTCCTCCCTCCACCTCTTCGGCACCTTGACCCCCATAGCCGCCCACCGCCCCCAGACC
>JAGFNX010000501.1:0-32467 GCA_017657125.1 Scopulariopsis brevicaulis
ACCCCCCCCCCCCCCCCCCTGCCACTTCTCACGACGCAGGTCTCGCTGCTCATCTTCGTACCCTGGAGGCGTGCGAGTATGTACTTCACCTACCGGGGGGGCCGGAGATCTTGCGGGAGTGTCTGTACCAGCCTGGCGGTGCGGGATCCCTGGCCTCCCTCGCCTGCATGGATCGTCAAACGTGTATATATACGCTTCATGTCCCTTTACCCCAGACATGCCTATGCCACTAAGAAACCTCACACCAGCGCATTTTCAACGGAGGCCATGTGCAAAAGCAACATAGTTACGAACTAGTCCTATCTCATACACCCGGCCCATCTTCAGATCTTGCTGCCCTTTGGCTATATAACTTGTCTTTTCTCTCCCGAGGACAAAGCCTCACCACCTTACTTCTTCCTTCAAATCTCGACCTCTGTGGCACCACTTACTCAGAATCATAGACTCGAAGACCAGACGCTCTCGTGGCTGTGGCTCTTCAACGACGACCTTGATATCCTAGACTCTTTCTGCCAACCTGGGTCCTTGATTGCACCAACACAGACAACATGGGCTTCCCCGCTCAACCTCAGGATGGCCCGGCCTGGGATCGTTGGCAACAAGCCCACGGTACCCAAGAATATGTCGTGATGGATGGGTTGATGCAGTATGACGCCCGTTCCATCAGCCAAGTTGCACCCCAACACCAGCGAGCGCCGATGCCTCATCCGTACCTCGGGCCAGCCTACAGCGCAGCACCCATCGCAAGCCTGGCACCTTCTCCCTTCGCCCCCAACGATCCCTTTCCCTTCAACGGCTACGGCCCTGCGCCGCCGAGAGACCCATACAGGCCACCCCCGCCTTTGCCGTTCCCGGACAGGCATGCTCATGTTGCTATGCCACCCATGGGCGGCCGGAACGGTATCCTCGCGCCATCTTACCGGGACATGCGTTCCCCCTTCGACGACCAGGGGCATAGCCCTTCGTCCAGGAGCGACTCGCCCTCGAAGACCCTGACGGTTCCGGACGGCGAACTGCCAAAGGTGCCACGTACCATCACCGCCAACGCTACGGTGAACCCCGACGACGAGGCATCCTTCTCGACCCACGTCGACACCGTCATGCGGGCTATCCAGGCCAACCGGAGAACGGACGACATCGTCCGGTCCGCCGAGGACAGGATTAGACGCGAATCGGACTCCCAGTCTTCGGACATGGGCTCCTCGACACACTCGTCGCCGTTTCAGCGAGACCACGACTCGACAACGGATGAAGATCAGGCAGTTTCTCCAGGCACCTGCGTGTCCGATGGGTCGAGGAAGCGGAGGGCCAACACGAAGAAGTACATCTGTGACTTCCCAGGGTGTTTGAAACGGTTCCCTCAGAAGACGCACCTCGACATCCACCGCAGAACCCACACCGGGGAGAAACCTTACGTGCGTAGCCAGTTCCCGCGTACCATAGTCTATCTAGAGGCTGACTTGAGACTATAGGAATGCAAGCATCCTGGTTGTGGCAAGCGGTTTTCTCAGCCCGGAAACCTTCGAGTAGGTGTTTTCCCTAGAAAACCTGAACCAGCACGCCGCTGACCATCTTCTCTAGACTCATATCCGCACGCACACTGGCGAGAGGCCGTACGAGTGTGCGGTGTGTGGAAAGACCTTCCCGCAGCGTGGAAACGTCAGGGCACACCAGGCCAACGTCCACCGGGATGTAAAGCCATTCGTGTGCAAGTTGGAGTCTTGCACCAAGGAGTTCACCACACGTGGAAACATGAAGGTACGCGCGCCCTGTCCTCCCAGAACACCACCTCACAGTACCCGACTAACACCATACTCTAGACACACCATAACAAATTCCACAAGGAGGCCCTTGTAGCGTTCGGTCAGAAGTTTGCAAACATCTCGGACGTGAGCGTCCTATCAGACGCCGACCGCGAGATCTGGGAGCACCTCGCGACGACGTACAAAAACAGCAACAAGGGGATCAAGGGCCGCGGGAAGAAGGAGCCAACGTCAAGCGCCTCCCAGTCACCCGAGAGCGCTGCGCTGTCACCCTTCGCCGTCGATACTTCTATGCACCACCAGGTGTATGCCGGCAACCCACACATGTCGTCGCCCCAGTCGAGTCTGAGTCCCGGGAGTGAAGTTAGCTTCTCTAGCTTGGACCAGGGGGGCCGGCATAACCCCGCCATCCTTGGGGGTCCCTTGGGTGGCGGGATGTACGATGCCAAGGTCGGCGGCGAAGTGATGACGGGTGCGTCTGGGGGCATCTACGACGCGCACACGCGGGAAGCTATCTTCCATGGTCGGGGATACTAGACCCTAGGTGGTTTGAGGCGGCGGGACGCGGTCTCCGCCGTGGATCGGGGAGACGGCATTGTACGATTTTACAGGGATAACGAGGGTGACGGCGCATTACGGATCGGGATCGGGATCAGGAACACGGAACACATAGCCTTGGAGTAAAAGAGGAATGCGGGAAACAGGACGACAGAGGCATACACGCAGGCGGGTTTGGTTTTGAAAGGAGCGTCCTGGGCGGGGCGAACCGAGGAACAAACAGGGCTGGTTTGCTTATTGCTTTGGTTTTTTTTTGTGTTTGGATTGAATTCTCTTTGGACAGGCGGATTTTATTTTGGTTCATATTTCGTTTCTTGTTTTCTTCTCACTACGCTGGCAGAGTGGGGCAGTTGAGTGTTTCTGGATGCCTCTTTGTCTTTCTCAATATCCCCGTCACTGGGCTCTCCTGGTCAAGGATGTTTATTGTTCCACTGCTGCTACTGCTTGCTCATGGTCTAGTTTTGCAAAGTTTCAGTCGGGATGTGGGATACGTCGGCGCTAGGTTGGTGGAGAGTGGACTTGCAAAGCTCTGGTACGGGAGGTATGGATATGTATGTATGTAGACTTATCGAAATGAATTCCATCCATTAGATACTTTGATGCGATGTCGACTCTTGAAAGGGTTCTGTTAAAGGACCGTCACCTTCGAGGTTCGTCCGAGCTGCCGAGTGCACGCGCCTCTCTTTCGCAAGCCCTCTCAAGACTGGTCCTCGGATGTAGTTCTCGACGGAATCCCACAACCTCCGTTCGGCATCTCCGGAGATAATGACAGGGGTGTGGTGGGATTACTACTTTGCGCTGAAGGGATTTCTCAAACGTGCAATGACAGATAGAGTAGGATATGCGTTGACGGACAACGGGGGCGGGTTACAAGGGACTTGGTAACTCGTTCCGGGGTTTCTGGACGGCTTCGTCTGCTTGTCAGGGTTTGATGAGTGCTACTTTCGCTGCTGGACGTGGAGTCCCGGAGGGGTGAGGCGAACAAGGAATCAGGTGTATATGGAGAAGCATGTGCAGGTTGCGGACCCCCAAGGCTCCGTGGCCGTGATACTTGGGGCAAAGAGTAGAGGGAGTGGTGACGGATGTTATTATATAGGCGGAGTCTGGATTCGACGATGCGCTCTAGAGCCGGGAAAACTTGCATCGCGACCATGGCTGCGGCATCGGAGCTGCGCCGAACGGTCGGCCGTCCCGATTCCTCCACCTCGGCTGCGCCGTCCCTTCGACTCTTCCATTGGCATGTGGTACTCCCCATTACATTCGTGACGTCCGCTTCGGGCTCAGTGGGCGTGGCCTCGGATTAAATGAGCGGGAACGGAGAATGACCAGCTCTGGCCTCATTTCGACGACTTGAGCCTGAGATGCCCCTTGATGGCCGTCATAACAGGCCCACACACGCCGCGGAGCCGGGCGTGACCTGCTCCGCGGTGGCGGTGGTCACCGTCGCCCGTTTAGAGCGAGTGAGACGACGTAATCGCGTTAAAGCCAGCTCAACCACCGTGCAGGGTCGAGACGAAGAGAATGTTGTCCCCCTCCTGGAGTTCGTACGACTCCTCGCCCTCGAGCTCCCAGTCCGCGTCGTTAATGAGAACGAGAATTCCGGGGCGGCTGGGGTCCGGGTCAGCTTGGTTCCCCGGGCCTTTGGTGCTTGGCTGGGTGTTTGGCTGGGTGTTCACTCACATGTGGTCGTCAAGCACAAACAGCTCCTTCCTCGTGTCCTTCATGACGTTCTTGCAGAGGTGGTCAATCAGGTAGGTTATCGTGACGGGCTTCCCGTCGCCCGCCACGGCGGGTATGTTGACCTGGTGCTCCCGCTGGTCCGAGAAGAGCATCTCAAGCCCGCCGCTTTTCACTCTGTGTCAGCTACCGTCGTGCCCCACCATTCGAACCTTGTAAAGATATCGGAGCTCCTTTCTTAGAAGTGAGACTGGGCAAGACCTACGAGAATTCCACTTTGATCGAGAGCCCCTTCGACTCCGAGGGGAGCGTTTCTGCGGCGGTCATCTTGAGGGTTCGCTTCATGTACTCTCGGGTCGAAATAAGGTTTGGGTCCACGGGTGACTGCCGACAGATGAGATGCCTTTAAATGCGAGGTGTGTCGTGAGATGTCCCGGGGACCAGGTTCACGTCGAGTCTCCGCACGGTGGAGCCCGTGCGACGCCGCCGGGGTCCACCGGGGCTGTAGTGAAACAATCGATGACTAATACCATTGGGTAGTGCGCCACACAAGGCGGACGCGGACGCCACGGGCCCGCAAAAAGTATTCTTTCTTTCCCTGTCAAAGATCCACCACCTTCAGCCTCGCGTGGAGCATCGCGACAAGCTCTCAGACAGCAGCCCAGCACCACCCACGAAGCACCCCGGACACGACGTCCACCCCAGCCGGCCGAATCCCCGCCGCAACTCTCACCGTCAAGATGGCTCAAAACCGCCATTGGTAAGCAACATGACGCCCTCTTACCCCCTCCCCTCCCCCCTTCCCCCAGCCCATGCCCAAGTCTCAACCCCCGGCCAATCCTAACCTCCCCCGCAGGGAACAAGACAAGGAGGCCACCGTGTACATCGGCAACATCGACGAGCGCGCCGACCCGCCGACGATCTACGAGATCATGCTCCAGATGGGGCCCATCCACAACATCCACATGCCGCGCGACCGCGTCACGCAGTCGCACCAGGGCTTCGGCTTCGTCGAGTTCCGCACCCCGCTGGACGCCGAGTACGCCGCCAACGTCATGAACGGCGTCAAGCTGTACGGGAAGTCGCTGCGCGTCAACAAGGCATCGGCGGACAAGCAGCGCCAGGCCGAGGTGGGCGCCGAGCTGTACATCGGGAACCTGGACCCCATGGTCGACGAGAAGCTTCTGTACGACACCTTCTCGCGGTTTGGCCCGCTGCTGTCGATACCAAAGGTCGCGCGCGACGACGCGGCGCAGAGCAAGGGGTTCGGGTTCGTGTCGTTTGCGGACTTTGAGAGCTCCGATGCCGCGATTGAGAACTTGAGCGGGCAGTATATCCTCTCCAAGGAGATCTCGGTGCAGTACGCCTTCAAGAAGGACGGGAGGGGCGAGCGGCACGGTGACGAGGCGGAGCGAGAGCTGGCGAAGCAGGCCAAGAAGCGGAACCTCGTGCCCGACGCCCCCGCCATCCCGCAGGCCTTCATCAACGCACCGACTCCCGCCGCGGCTCCCGTACCCCCTCAGGCCGCCGTCCCGCCCGTTTCGGCACCGCAGCCCGGCGTGCCGCCCGTTGTTCCGGCGGGTATGGTGCCCCCCGGTATCCCCGCGGGCTTCACACCCCCGCCGCGGGGCCCGCCCGGCTTCTCGCATCCGCCTCCCATGCGCGCGGCGGGTCTGCCGCCCGCACCGACGGGGCTCCCCGCCAGGCCGCCGCAGGCGCAGGGCGGGTACACGAACCCCGCAGACTACCACCCCGCGACTTACCACGGTCCGCCGCCTGGCGGGGCGCCCCCGGGTGGTCCTCCCGGCGGTGTGCCTCCCGGCTTTGCACCGCCTGGATTCGCGCCGCCCCCCGGGTCGGCGGGGTCCCCCCCTCCGCCTATGGGCTTCGGGGCGCCGCCTGGGTTCCAGCCGCCTGGGTTTCCAAGGAGATGAGGTGCCTCGCGGGGACTCGGGAAGGAGGAAGGGGGATTCACGGGTGGAAGACGCATGGGCTCGGCGTGTTATCGTGGGGTCTATCGTTTCTTCTCACTAAGTTACTCCACGGGGGCGAGACGATTCCTTCGAGGCGAAGCGCCATACGTTGTTGGACACTAGAATACCGGACGTCCTACGCTCGGCTGTCTTGCGCGTCTATGGCATGGTTATGTAGAGGAAGGGGTTTTTGTACTTTTTAAGTAAGCACCATGGGATTCTGGAGCGTTAGGCGTTAAGAGGAACTGCAGACAACGTGGTATCACGAAGGGTTTTTCCTTTCCATGTGTTTTGTCACGAAAAGCATTGCTGTACTGGTACATTGGTGGGAATGGAAGGTGTCGATAGACTCGGGCTTTTGAATCCAAGGACAGCAAGCGAACTCGAGATAATCTCTTGTTATGACAGTTTGCTACCAAGATCCCTGAGACCGAGTCTACTTGTTCCCCCTTTGGCCCTTGTCATCTTGCTCGAATAGATGGATAGTTCATACATACTTTTACAAACTGCTGCCCTTACCTTCATCTACAAGGCGAAAGAGTCCGAATCCCTCACTGTTCAGTACATCCTCACTCAGTCGCCTCACCCACAACCTCATCCACGGCCTCATCCACGGCCTCATCCTCCGCCTTGCCCGCCTCCGCAACAAACGCCTCCTCAATCGCAGACCGCCTCCTAAACACCCTCAACCACCTCTCCGCCCAAGCCCTCACGAGCCCCTGCGCCTCGTCGTCCGGCAGCTCCCCGTTCACACCGGTAGACCACCCCACCAGCGCATCCTCCAGCGCCGCAAACAGCTCCCTCATCCCCTTGACCTCCGCCGCGCGCTCCTCCGCTCCGCCCACCTGCCTCACCCGCCCCGTCACCTTGGCGACGGTGTTGAAGACCAGCTCAAAGACGGGCCACTCCGCCAGCACCGCGCCCATCCGCTTCCCGCCCGCCTGGCTGGTGCCCACGAGCGCCCAGTGCGCGACGGACAGCGGCGTGAGGACCGAGTAGTTGAGGAGCTTCTCGATGATGCAGACCGCCACGCCGGGCTGCGCACGCCAGTAGTCCATGACTGACGTGACGATCTGCGCGCGGGCGCCCTCCGACGCCGCCCCGACGTCGAGGAGTCGGCCCTTGGTGCGGTCTATGCATGCCAGCACGTGCGACAGCGACTTGGAGCCCACCCAGCAGACGGCCGTCATGAAGACGTCGGTGCTGGCCACGAGGGGGTCGAGGCCCTGGTCGAGGGCCGCGGAGTGGATGCGCTCGATGATGGGCTGGAAGTCCTCGTCGGCGGCCTTGCGCTTGAGGAGGCCGGCGATTTCCTGTCCCTCGGCGAAGAAGGGGGTATCTGAGACGTCAGTACATGGCACTAAGCGAAGATGACAGTGTCCAGGCGTGGGGTGGACTCACCAGGGTCGTTGAACTTGAAATCGGGCACGTCCTGCTCCTTCTCGGGACCAATGAGCGGCTGGTACGCCGGGGGCAGCGTGCCCTTGATCCTCTGCGCGAAGCTGAGACGTATCTCCTTGTCGAGCGCACCGATAATGAAGGCCTTGCAGGGGTGCACATCCGGGAGGGCGACGTCATCCTCCCACTCGGTCCACTTCCACGTGAAACCAAAGTTACTCAGATGGTGCGAGAACCAATCGATGAAGCGGTAGGAAAGCTCGGCATCCATGTTTGGCGTGTTCCGGTAGAGGTATCGGATGGCCCTCCCGAGACTCGGCGCGATGGCAGCCGGGGCGATCTTGCATGATTCGGTCAGCACGGAGTGATAGTACACGAGCTTATGCTCGGGTGCAGGAAGCTGGAAAATCTGCGAGAAGACGGCGTCCACGGCGACGTCCTCAGGCTTCCAGGTCGACTTCCCCGACTCAATGTCCCTGAGGCGATCAAAGGGCGTTGCCCGCTTGATAAACGTTCCGTCGGCGAAGTAGCAGTCGAGGTCAATGAGGCACCTCGCCGTGACATTGCGGTTGAAGTCCAGAATGTTGATCGTATCCAGCAGACCATCCCGAATGAGACACGAAGCGACATCAGTTGTCGGGGGCACCGACTCGACCTCTTGCCCGCCGTAAACGGAAATGTAAACCTCGGGGAAGAGAGGCCTGGGCCCCGCGACCACAGTGGTAGGAATCGCTATCGCCGGGAGGTCATGCTTGGACGCGTTATTGAACCTCTCGCGAGCTTCGTCATCTTCGAACGGAATGTCCCACGGCCGGGGGAGGCACGAGAGCTTCCACTCGTTTGTCGCCTCGGCCTGCAGCTGCTTCTGCAGCAATCCAATCACACTCGTCGACACGGACTGGCTGCCATCCTGGTCGCTGGAGTAATAGGGGTCGATAAGCGCCTGCATGGCATGGGGCTCGCCCGCAATGATGTCGGTCTTATCCATGATGTCCGCCGCCTTCTGCTGCCATTGGCCCTGCGATGAGGCCATGATGTAGGGCAGCGTTAGGAGTATGATCTTCACGAGCTCGGTGCCGATGGTCTAAAGAATCTTTCGGTTAGCCATAGTCACGAGAACGTACGGAATCGAAGCGGGACCGGCACGCACGTCATCAGAGCTTGCCGTCTGCAGATCAACAGCCCGGCTGAAGAGCTCCTCCAACAGAGGGAACAGGCCATCCCCATTGAGGCAACCCTGCAGACACGCCAATAGCTTCAGGTATAGCTTCACCTCCCTCCACTCGCCGGCCTTGACCTTCTCCTCTGTATCCGCTGCGGCCTTCGCCAGGACCTCCCCAGCGATCTCGGGTTTCAGCGTGTTGACGGCGAGGACGACGGCGGCGACGAAGGGCGTCTTGAGGGGCTGCTCCAGCGCGATCTGGAGCGTCAGGTTGACAAAGGTGCTCCGCAGTTCCTCGTTATCGTCGTTGTCGGCGATCACCTGCGCGATCGACTGCACCTCCTCGGGCCACCGGCGAAGGGGCGACTCCGCGAGCGTGAGCAGCTGCTTCCGGATCCTGACCGGAAGTGGAGCAGAGTCAATCCGGCGCCGGGGGCCGCGGCGGTCGTAGTGGTCGTCGTCATCTGCAGAGAAGGCGCGTAAGCAAGGCGGACCCGATTCGGCGGAGCATAGCTACAGCAATGGGTGCTGGCAAGGGAGGACGAGAATCGGACTCACCTCGATAACGACGTTTCCGGCTGTTGTATCCCGAGCCCCCGCCATGATGCCGGCGATCGTAGTCACCCATGTTACTAAATCAAGAAAGACCGCGGACGCCAGATACGCGATTGTTGTGGTGGTTGGAGCGAGGCTCGTTCGTCGACGGCGCGGCGGATGGGATAAATCATTCGCGACGGGATCCAACCTCGTGCCAGTCGCAGCTCCGGTCCCAATGTGGCTACAGCTATGTGCACGGAGAGGCTTATATAATCAGAATATCACAGCTGGGTTGTTGGAAACGGGCCGACTTAGTAATCATGCGTCTTTGTGAGAGGCCATCGAGGAAGGCACTTGTTGCCGTGGCTCCCTGTAATTCGCACCCTGTATTCAAAGCAATTGTTATATTGAAGCATTTCGTTCTGGCTACGCGCAGCTTCAGGACGGCTGCCTCCTTGCCCATAGGAGGCATCCAACCTTAGGACGCACCTGGCGCCACGCTTCCACTCAGCAATACCCTCCCGGCTTAGTTGCCACAGCAGAAAGTAACATAGACCCAACGATTCATGATCGTTTACAGAACACTTAGAAGAGGAGCATCAAAACGTAGTCACCCAAGTATATGGCCGCGTTTACCGCTAAGGTTGGTTCAATTCCCTCGGGTAAGAATAAACCACAGCGCTAGCATGACCGACCAACATACGGGGACGAGAAACCAGCGAGGAATCGTGACGGCCGCCCGTGTCATGTGTCAGAAGGCCAAAGAAACAGTGAGAAAAAAAAAGAACCAGGTCTAAAACGTGATTTCATCTCATGCCGCAGAACGCAGCCCCTCGTATCGTGGCGACATTATCATCAAGGACGAGCCGTTTCCCTACCCCAAGAGGCGAGCCGGCCACGAAGCGCATCCCGGCCGTTACAACATCCCCAAGTCATGGGGCACACCGTCCTCAAACATATGCTCCTCCTCCCGTCTACCGTCGCGGCTGATGCCGTCTGTCCTAGTTGTAGTAGACATTAAGCACTTCCATTCTTCCGAAACACATCCGAACGAGCTGGCAAGCGTGGCGGTCCGTTCTCCGTCCCCACCAGCTTCCCTTCTCGCTTCCCTTCCGGCTTTGCGCTTTCACCCTCCTTTCCGGCCGTACTTCCATTCCATGGCGTTGCCTGGCTATGGAGAAACGGACACCACGATTCCGGGTCCACGACGCGTGATCAGATCACGCCGCAGTTTATTTTCAACTTTGTGGGGCAAACAACGGCTGGCTTAGTCTAGCCTAGCAATCATCTCTTCCTTCTTCAACGGAGTGAAGTTATCAATGTCCAGTCCACGCGACGCCAACGTCGGGCGTATATGCGGCGGTACCAACTTGTGGTTGAGGTGCGGCGCAATCGACAGCTCTGGACACGAATCATAGTCAGTACGCTGTACAGAAGAACAGGGTAGGCGCTATCTCTGCCCGACGAGGCAAACGTACCATGCTTGGTAAAGTCGAACATAACGGGCAGTTCCCGCACCTGGCCAGTCTGATGCCTCGAGTCCGGTAGCTTGGTGTTGGGGTCGCGGAGCTCGTCGAAGAACGGGTGTACCATGGCCTCGATTGCCGACAGTCTTTCGGTCGGCGTGTACTCGAGGAGCTTGCTGATCAGGTCGATGGCGTTCGCGTCGGCTTTCCGGAAGACCTTGCTGAACGGATGCGGCTTGATTTGGGGGAACTTGTGCTCCATATAGTTCGGGTTCATGGTCCGGATCTGTTCCCTCGTCGGTGTGCCCAGAACCTTAATAATCTCCACCAACTGGTCAATACCCGACTCGCCCGGGAACAGAGGCTGCCCCAGCATGAGCTCCGCCATCACGCATCCAGTGGACCAGACGTCTAGCGAGCCGAACCCGTTAGCACTTCCATTTCACAGACAACAGAGAAGAGCACGGCCGTGGTTTCGAGCTTACCAATCTTCGTGGTGTAGTTTGTGGCACCGAAGATGAGTTCCGGGGCCCTGTAATACCTGGAGCAGATGTACGACACGTTGGGCTCGTTCTCCACCAGAATCTTGGCGCTGCCGAAATCACAGAGCTTCAGGATACCCGTGTTGGGGTCGAGGAGGAGGTTTTGGGGCTTGATGTCTCGGTGGCAGATCCCTTGCGAATGGATGTAGGCAAGGGCGCGGAAGAGCTGGTAGGTGTAGAGCTTCACCTCGAGGATCGGCATCGTGGTCTTCATCTTGCTGAAGAACCGAGACGCACGGTATACGGTCTCGGGGACGAATTCCTGCACGAGGTTGAGGTAGACTTCATCTTTCTGTCGCGTCGGGGCCATCGTTAGTGCGGGGTCAAAACAGACAATGACGATGTATGGCAAGCTTACCCGCTCTCCGTTCGAGTAGTAGAATGCTTTCAGTTGAACGATGTTGGGGTGCCGAACAATCCGCATGATTTGCAGTTCGCGGTTCTGCAGCTGTCAGCTTCGATCGCCCGGTTTAGATGATGGACGACAGGGAGCGAGCGGCTGTACCTTGAAACGCTTGTCTTGAAGGACGCGCTTGATGGCCGCATCTTCGCCGGACGGTGACAGCTTGGTCTGGAAGACGACGCCAAAAGACCCATTCCCGACGATCTTGCACTGGGTATACTGGAGCTCCCTCGTCTCGCCTGTCACTCCATCCTGGACCTTTTCGCGGATCACCTCTGTAGCGGCGCGCACAGACGTTAGTCGAGGGACCTCAGCGTGGCAGGGGCCACACGACGCGGGGAATGATGGGCGCTCACCTCCCATCCGCAACGAGTTGAATGCGGATGGCCGACTTGACGACATGGTTGCGAGGCGGGGATTGCTTCCACTTCCTCAAATGTTATTGTATGGCAGGCTCGGGCCGGCGGTGGTTCGATGCGCGCGAGACGGCGGGGAAACTTGTTGGTGCAATGGTGGGGTCGGCCGTGGTGGGCAGGAAACCGATCCGAGGAGTATGTAAAATGTGGCGAAGAAATGTGGCACTCGCTGAAGTAAAAAAAGACGCCGCGTGAAGTGCTGGGTGCGCAGTCGGTCTAGCTCGTCGCTTTACGAAGAAGCATTTAAATTCCTGAGGCGATCGTGAGGCTCAGTGCACCGTCAGGCCTGTTGAGGGATGCGAGACCGAGGTGGCGACTGCGAGTCGATGGATTGAGTTCGTGCGGGTGCTTGTTTGTTGGCTGTTGCAAGCACGAGGACGCCGGGTTTTACCGACGACAAAGTACGGAGGTGTGAGGGTCCTGGTTCGAGTCGCGGAGGCGGATCGGGGTGGCCAGAGACACTGATAAGAAAAAACAATTTAGCAGGCGCTCTCGAAACCTTGGGCCGCCGAAATGGCCTATCGCCTGCTTTCTGGAGTCTCTTACAGGTGGTGGGCGGAAATGAGAGGGGAAGAAAGACGATGGGACGGGGTGTCGCGCAGGCGTCAGGCTCGAGGAATGCGGAGCGTGGAGTATGTATGGGGCGGGAGGCAAGTGGGTATGGGGGAGGGGTTGGGGACCGTGGTTCAGACGAGCGATCGATGAAGGGAGAGAGAGAAGGAGAGGGTGAGAAACTGGGGCTGGGAGCTATGTATATGAGAGCGGTAGTGATGATGGCATACCTTGCCTAGCCGCTACGAGGGTTGGGCCAGGCCTGGAGATAGCGGTGGTGGCAACACTGATCCAGCGGGCCGGGTGGTGAGGGGGCAGCAGGGGACTAGGCAGGCTGGGCACGAGGGCTTGGATGCAACGGCGAGAGCCGGTGCTCTATTACAGAACAGGCGCCTGCTTCCGCATGCAGGCGCCGTCTGAGTAATGAATGCAGGCTTTTACCCTTGGCTCAGGCTGCTTCTTTGGGGGGGCTGAAGGCAGGTGGGATGGAGAGATAGCAGGGGACTTCCACATGCAGATTGGAGCAGCCGTGCCACTGCACTGTGACTGCTCCCGCCGCGCCAGCCCGAGGGGGCAGGATACGGTAAGGCGAGCCCGCCGTGGGAGGCAGGAGACGTGGGAACTGGGACTCGCTCCTCCGCGTGTTGGACACCGACAAGGCTGCTCCAACAGCAGACGGGGCGATGAATCCGCGGCCTCGACTCGAATAATCCTCCCCACCGGCGATTGACGTAGAAGGGCGACGCGAGTGAAGTGAGGGGTAATGGGGTCACGAGCTAGGACTCGGGGGGCAAGGAGAGCAGCGGGGGGGGCAAAAGACGGCAAGCGAGAAGCATACTTACTTCACACAAATAATCGTAGCCTCGGGGATTTGGAGTTCTGACCGGAGCGCGTTCTCATTAATCTCGTCGAAGGTCCGTTGACTCGCGCGTCCTCGCTCGGGGGGAAAGTTCAGGAAGGCTCCCGGTAGGTGGCAGTCGAAGTCACGGGGTAGCTAATGGGCATGCACGAGGGGACTTCAAGCCTTGTATTCCATGGCAGCCAGTCCGCGCAGGCCCCAGCCATTAAAAAGGCGGGAATGTATTGGTACTTGTCGTGGAGGTCACGGGTGATCCTAGTCACCACCCCCGGCCCCTGCAGAGGCTTTTAGGTCCCCCCCCCAGCTGCCGCTTTCCTCCTTCAGGTTCGCGCCGTGGCGCTTCATCTTGGTCAGACTCACTGTCCCCCGTCAACTCTGCCCCCAAAAGCGCCTATAGCGTCAAGCCTCGCATCAAGGGAGAGGTGGCAGCTACAGTCATTATCGATCCACGTCGTCACGGAGGGTGGGTTCGATGGTGAGTCGATGGGCCAAAGGTGGGAACGGTTACCTCCTTGTAGTCAACAATGAGGCTACTCTGGAGAGGACAGGCACCGGATGGGCTCAGGGTGTGTGACTCTGTGTCGAGGCCAACCTATCAGCTCCTGGCGTTTCTGCTACGGTCGAGAACGAGCCGCTCTCTGGCTTCAGAGGACCTGTCACAAAGCTTCCGCCTTGTTGAAAATAACCGGCAGGCTACAGCTCCGTGGTCGCCTGTCTTGGCATCGAAGCTAAAAGAGGCAGGGATTCGACGCTGCCCCTCGTACTCGAGCCGCAGCACCCCCGGTGACCAGGGACAGGGAGACTATGGGGCCCATGTAAACGAGAACTTGCCGGAAAGCGCCCGACGAATAATACCCAGGAATAAGAACTTCGCGCGTGTGGGGCTCCCATTACCTCCACAATTGCCAACCTCACGCTCAAATGGCACCGACGGGTGCTTGTAGGCCACGGCGACTGGTATCAACACCCGCGGGCAGCATCCCGTAGGCAGGATATCTACCAGGTGCGATTCGTAGTGGCGTACTTTGAGCTTGGAATCGAGCAGTGAGAGGGCCTTGGATCACAGATGGCTCCTCCGGTGAGTGCCGGAACTGACTCGAACATTTGTTCCGTCATTGTCCACGATACATGGATAGCAAGTCCCAGCTGGTTTGGCGCCCCGAAACTAAACACACTCCAATTAACTTGCCAGTTTGTCAGAAAATTACCAGCTGAGGGAGCACTGTCGTCCACATTGAGTTTGACGGAACCGCGTGTTCTCGTTGAGGTGACGCGCCTGGGCAAGGCCGGCATCTGCCGGCTCGGGGTCCGAAGCTTAACATGACGTGCCTGGCCCTGGAGAGGCGATATATGACGAGCGGCCCCAGCACGTGTGTTATTGCGGGGGGTCACGATACAGCGATAAGCGCCAAGGGACCGAGATGAGCGGGCATCTAGCGCCCGACCGGCGACCGATAACTACTTGTAAATAGCTCTTGGCAAAAGAAAGGACAATCTGCTTGTACAATTACGCCCGTCGATGATCTAAAGCAACACGTGCTTGAGCCCTGGTTCTTCAATCAAAGGCCACGTTGGGATTTACGAACCTCGCTCTACTTGTGCCGATATAACCACACAGCAGAGATGATCGATATATTAGGATGCTTACCACACCGAGGGCGACCAGACGAAGGTCGTGGTATGGTGGAGAATGACAGGCGTCAAGGACTCCACCAGCGAGCCGGAGGATGGATCCCTACGTCATCTGGGTCTAGGCTTGGGCGCCTGGGAGGGTGAGTATCCATCCACAGTGAATACGAGTGGGTTAGGTACCGATCTTGAAAAAGCCTCGTCCTCGGACAGGCATCTCACGGCCGTGGCTGCCGGCGTCCCTCTTTTCGCGTCGAGACGCGGCCCGGCCCACGAGCTGCTGACCCTACGTGACCTCGCCCGGGCGGCCAACAACGGACGGGTTTGGGTCCCTGGACCCCATGACCACCCATCCGGTTACGGATGAGTGGCTGACGATGTCCCGCTTTGTTCGCTAGTCGAGCCCCTCCACTCCATCCATGACCTGTTTCCACACGGGACAAGTCACCGGGTCAGAAGAGTTTTTTTTCCAACTCTTCCAGGCCCAGCCGTCACAAGATTGTCCCTCGTCTCCTGTCGACTAATGAAAACAAGCCATTGATTGGCCGGCACGGCGGCTAACTCTGGCAGCCGTTTACCGAGCGCTCGCCCCAGTCGCTCGCTGCCTGAGCGAACAGCGGTCGGTGCGCGGCCCCAGAAGACGGGGTTTACAGGGCGTGCTTTGAGGAGCTGGAGCCCCGGACCCGATCTCATTGGTAGGGCTGGCACTGACAGCACGGCCGCTTCGAGGCCTCTCGGCCGGAATTGGAAATCGAGGGACCGCGAGACCAGCACACCGAGGACGCAAGAAGCACCGGTGTGGACAGGTACCACAAACTGCAGGAACAGGGTTTGATGCAGAGACCTGGAAGACGGAGTCGGGACTCGATCGATACGGCTGAACGAGATGTCACCACGGGGACGAAGCCTCCGGACGGCCAATGGCAGATCCGTCAGACCGGTCGTATCGAACGTGTAAAGGCACGCCGGCACCCGGTCGCTGCCCGCCTGCGGTGGCGTCGCGGTGATTTGTCGAGGGAGCTTGAGGAGTGCCAGACTGGGATCTGGCTCCGGCGGCTCACAGGACTCGCCGACTCGGTGAGCGGCGGCAAGGGCCGGGGCGGCGCTGGGCGGAAACGCAGGCATGTCGTCTCACGCCCGGGACGGACGGTGCCTGAAATTGGCGCCTCGTCAGCAGTGAAATCGGGACGCTTCTTCGTCTGGCCGATTTATCCCGTGCCTTCCGAGTTGGACGCTGAGGAAATCTGCACATTATTCGCACATTTCAGTAATTAGAGGAGCCTCCAAGTGGAGGCCAAGACGGACGGAGGGGCCACTGGGGGCCTGGGAAATGATGATGACGGAAAGCGCAGCTCTGCTGAGCTTGCACTTGTACCAGTGACATCAAAGATGTTCCCTTTCCATTGGCGTCGAGGACCCACCCGCAGCATGGCAATTGGAAGCTGCAAGTTCCGGGCCCTCGTGACCGTTAGGCTTTTCCCTCCCCTCCCCCCTTCCTTCGACCTGAAGCCCTAATGGCAGGAGGGAAAGTGCCCACCCATCCATCCCACACCTCGAAAGGGGCTAGTGGTGGGCAACAGGGCCCGGAGCGGGAAAGGGGGCCGCGCCCTCGGCGTGCGTGCGTTCCCGTTCCACAGAGCTCCTGCGGCGAGACCTCCGGCCGTTGGACTGCAATTGGAGGCCGGAGCTTCCCCCTTCCTTCTTCTTCCGGTAATTAGCTAGCTCGGCTCGTGCGCTGCTCGATGAACAATGGGCAGATGCCGCGAAGCCCCGTCTGCTGTGGCTGCCTGCAACAATGCCCGACGGAGCATCGAGGTCCTCGGTCGCGCGTTTCTTCTGTGCCTGATGCTTCCGGCGCTTCAATTGAACAGGAAGCGAGAGCGGGAGCGGGAGAGAACCCTTGACTCGGCACGGTTTTCCAGGATCCCAATATGCATGCAGCTTCCCAGCCAGCCACCCAATGATCCGCGAGGAGTATACTCGAAGGACAAGGTGATATTACATTACAAAACCCACGGGCCGTCGACGGCGCGGATTCCCAGACTGACTCGCATGAAGGCTCGTCCATTGGACCATTCCAGAGCGGACGCATGAAGCATTGACCCCCATCTCTTTATCTTATCTGGACCCTTGGCCAGCTTTCAGTCGTCCCTGGAAGCTGGGGGATTGAGAAGCCTGAGGCGGGGGACTGCTGCTCCGCATCTTCGTCTTCATTGTCCGTCACGCGGGGACCCGGTGGGAATGGCCCAACAGGACTTGCGGATCTGCACGGTGACGTAGGAAGCCCTATCTCCTCGTCCGTGAAGGCGCTGCTGGCGAGGTCAAGTTCTCTTGCCCAGCCGGCCCACCGGCAAAGCTTCCTGCGATCCTGACATTGGCACTTGAGAGCTCCAGGACGGGTTAGCATGCAGCTATCGGCTTCATGGCCATGTCATCCACAGGTCGCTTGCTTGCCTTCACGCTCGACCGTCTTCGTTCAACTGATCCATCGGGCTTGCGGACATGTCCCATACGGGCCTTTTGACCCCGGCCTCTCTGCCCTACCTGTCGTCCGTTGGAGCTTGCGGCCATTCTCGGGAGCTTAAACTCGGAAGCAAGAGCTCATCCTCTCACGCATCTCGGGACCGACCTTGTTTCGTGCGGATCCTCAACACACGGGTTTCTGTCACATATGACCAGCCGCAGATGCAACGCAGCATCCTCCGAAAGGCGCAGCGCAGCGCCCATCATCTGACAAAGAAAGCCCGGGATGTCTGTCGCTCCCTCCAAACCTTTGATGCCCGAATGGCGCCATATCCCTGCCCGGATAATGGCCCTCTTCTTTTTGTTTCTTTGTGCGTTTTATTCACGTGCATGCATACGGCTGTCGACCTTTTTTCCAAATCTTGCCCATCCTCTGCCGATCCGTTCGCGGGCTCTTCATTTGGGTCTATTTTTGTGCTTGGGGCACACGCCCTCAGGGTGACCCTGCCGGCAACATCGAGGACATCTCACGTCTTGCGAGGCGAAAACCGGTAAGTCCGGCTGGACTAGGAGCAAGACCTAGCATCGGGCGCCGTCAAATGGCAGTTGCCCGTTTCTCCGTTCGCTGGCGGCTGCTACGGGTTCGGGTACCCTTTCGATCCATCTCTCGCCCCTTGTGTGCTCGTGGGAGCCGGGCGCCCATCTCACATCGCACCAATCCAGGACCTCACCACGTCCCCCCCTTCGAGCGACCCACAGCTCCCGCGCGAAGCCGTGAGTGGCTCTCCGCCCAGCGGTACAAATACTCTCAGTATCATGACCAATACCCTGTGGGAAGCGGGACATGTCACTATTCCGTACCGGCGAGGCGTCTCGTCCCGCCCCGTGGTACTGCGGCGGGGCCCTTTCCTCGAGCATGACCCCGGAACGCACCCAACCCACCAGTGAGGCGCGGACTAGTCCTGGATCGGCCGCGCTCGGTGCGGTCCGCTCCCATCTCGTCTGGCCGCAGGGGACGAGGGGCGTGCGCGGTTCAGGTGGCCCTTGTCGGGCGGCCGCAGGCTCGGTGTCTCATGTTGCTTGCGGGCGGCGGGGGATGTGAGTCCAAGGGTCCAGGGACGATACCTTATCTCTGAAGGTTGTCTTCGTTTGGGCCGCATTGATACCGCGTCGTCGCGGTCCCACTGCATTCTCGCCCCGTAGACTCGTACCCAGAAGGATATGTTGAGGCGAGGGGTAGGACAAGGAGGCCGCGGGGGCGGCGATGAGAGGATGGGCTTCAGCTCGACAGGACAACAAAATGCGTGGGGCTACTTCTCGTCGTAATGTCTGGTCCTAGATATAGGCTCGTAGTTCCTGGAAACGAGAACACGCGGAGCGCTTGCTCGACGGAGTCGTCACCGATCGCTGCTCTGGGTAACAACAATGCTCCGGGTTGCTGTTGCAAAAGGAGTAGTTATCATGCCTGCATAGAACTGAGGAAGTAAGAAGTTACAAGCACCAATGGTTCAGGGGTAGAATACTTGCTTCCCAAGCAAGTGGTCCGAGTTCGAGTCTCGGTTGGTGCATTACATATTCTTTTGCCATTTTGGCAGAAACCGATCTTTTTTGCTTTCCATTCTCTTTTTACCTTTCTTCCCCCCAAATGTTAGGAGCTCCATTTTGTATCGTTATGGCTCTTCATCTTGTTTTCGAAAGTTGCAACTCGCAATGTCGATGAGGTCACCCGGTTTACTTCTCACCTGTTCGCTGGGACAAGCTCTGAGCTTCAATCGAGGTAGCGTACCGAGG
The DNA here is from genome assembly GCA_017657125.1 of Scopulariopsis brevicaulis. NCBI lineage: Eukaryota > Fungi > Ascomycota > Sordariomycetes > Microascales > Microascaceae > Scopulariopsis > Scopulariopsis brevicaulis. The sequence goes on from JAGFNX010000501.1 coordinate 19,190, forward strand.
TATACCCGCCACCCAGCAGGTCAGGAAGCCTGCCCCACCACAGAGCCTCACCAAGCAGCTCCCAGCTCCTTCCAGAAGCCCGCAAACGCCGCTCTTCCCCCTCCACCACTCCCCTCACCTACGACCTCCGAAACCGACACGCAAACAAAACTGTCACGATGAGCGCAAACATCCAAAAGACCGTCGCCCGCCTCCGGGAGAAGATCGCGGAGGGGCAGTACTACGAGGCGCAGCAGCAGACGAGAGTCGTGGTGGCGCGGTACGTCAAGGCGAGGAAGTGGGACGCCGCGGTGGACATGTTGCACAGCGTCGCGCAGGCGCTGCTCGGGGCCGGGCAGGGGGGCAGCGGCGGGGATCTGTGCGTGCTGCTGGTGGAGGTGTATGAGAAGGGGGAGGTGGCGGTCGATGCGGGGAGCAAGGGCAAGGTGCTTGAGTTGCTGAGGCTGTTTGAGCCGGAGGAGCCTACGAGGAAGAGGTTTATCGGCCTTATCATTGGGTATGATGCTCATTTCCATTGAGTCTCCAGCTACCCCGCGAGGTATCCTTCTTTGCTAACTAGGGTTTCGTACAGGTGGTCCAGCAAGTTCGGCGAGTTCCCCGCCGGCGACCCCGAGCTCCACCACGTCGCGGGCTCCCTATACGCCGAGGAGCACGAGCCCTACGACGCCGAGCGGCACCTCGTCCTCGGCACGCGCGACTCCCCCGAGGTCCTCGCGCGCATGGAGTACACCTGGTACCGCGAGAACGAGTCCCACACGGCAGGCCAGTTCGCGGGGCGCGCCGTGATCCCGTACCTCCTCGTCGGCAACGTCCGCGGCGCCAACGCCTCGCTGCGGCTCTTCACCGAGGCGCTGGTAAAGGACGGCAGCGGGAGCCTCGCGGCGCAGGACGTCGGGGGCGGGGTCACGGTGTTCCCCAGCATACCGCTGCTCAACTTCCTCTCGCTGCTGCTGCTCGCGGTGCAGCGGGGCAGCGCGGACCTGTACAGGCAGCTTATCACGAAGTACTCGGCGCACCTGAAGGAGTCGGGCTCGTGGTTCGACGCGCTAGACGCCATCGCGGAGATGTACTTTGGCGTCAAGAGGCAGCGGCAGGCGAACCCGCTGTTCGACATGATGGGGAGCCTGTTCGGCGGTGGCGGCGGCGGCGGCGCGCAGCAGAGGAGGCCTGCGGCGAGCAGGTTGGAGGCCCCGGCGCCGGAGGGGCTGGACTAGGGGGTTCGGATGGGGTGCGGTGGATGTATAATACCCGAAAGCAATATATGAAAATGTGTACGCCCGTTAGAGGTGTCTTGAGGGTTTATCCGTCGTCGTTCGGTTGTGATTTCAGTGGCGTGCTTGCGGCTCCGGCTCGAACATCCAGTTGTCTTCCGATAGCGCCGTTACCCCGGCCCGTAGGCTGGCCTTTACAGCGCTGAGAACGTCTATCGTTGGGCGACTGGTCAGCTTGATCCTCATGAAGTGTCGAGCCAGGGCGAGGAGGAGGACGTACATTCTGTCTGGTCCGGAGCCACGCTCTGGTTCATACGGAGGTGCTTCACAGCGTCCGATAACCGCTGCCTGTCCTCTGCTGCCATCAGAATCCCCATCAATCACAAGGAAGGTCAACGACGGGCGAACGTACTCTCCATCTCCTTCCTCTCGTCAACACCCTCATCCCCCTCCACACACCCCGGCCCCTCAACCTCCACCTCCCCCTTCTTATCCCTCACCACAATCTCGTCCGAGTCGGAGAGGACGTCAACGCAACCCTCGAGCCGGAGCGCCTCCGCCCCGGGCCCGGCCGGCGGCGTGGCGGGCGTCGGGCGCCGCGTGAGCTGGCTCTGGAAGAGGTTCCGGCGGACGGGCGGCTGGTGGGGCTGCGGTGCCGGGGGCCGCCGGTGGGGGGCCGTGGGGGGGTGTGGGTGCGAGGGGACGCGGGGCCGGGTTTGCTCGGGCATTGTGGGCGGCGGCGGGTGTGGATGTTGAGGTTGGTTTGCGGGCTCTGGTTCGGGTGGGTTTTTGGACGGCATGAGAGATGGAGGTAGCGCGCCGGGGTTAGGGTGGTCTGGGGCGCCCCACCACGACCGGGCCTTCCGCCAAGGGGTCTATAACTTGGCTCGGTGCCCTTGGGAGGGGAGCCAGCCAATACGATTACACCGGTTACGTTTCTCTTCCAATACCAGTCTCGTCTGGTTCTTTTCAGCAAGGCAAATCTACCGTACCCGGACGCCTGGGTGCACAGTCGTGGAGTTGGAGCCCGGTCGTCCCAGCAACGAGCAGCCATTCTGCATGATGTCATCAGTAAAGCGTTACCCTCCCCCTCTCCAACACTGCGGGAAGGCCTGGGCTGGGCTCGGCCGTCTCTTCCGTGGGAGGCCATTTACAAGGCAACGTTGCCAGCAAAAGGAGAGGCAGTAGACCTACTTGTACGGCAAGTCCCAGAATCTGCATGCGCCATCTCAAGATAGACTTGGGATAGACGCTCCTTCACGGGGAACAAGGACTTCGTTTGTCCCTGCTCACCGGTCGCAAGGTTTATTCCATAGAACCATTATATTTCCTGATTCAGTTTGTCCTGCGTCCCAGTGATGCAAAGATATCACAGACATGAATCCCTCTAAAGATCCCACCCTACTCTACATTATAATACAAAGTTCACCGTCGAACCCCCCCTCACGATGATGACCCTCCGCGCCCCCTTCAGATCAACATTCCCCCCAAGCTTCCCCCCTTCCTCCGTCTTCAGAATCTCACCAACCATCCACTCCCTCAGCGCGTCTCCCTCCAGGCCCCCAGGCGGCGGCGGCACATGCACCACGGCCCGCAGCTTTCCCTTCACCTGCACGGCGCACGTTCTCAGCCTCGGCTGGAGCATGTGCAGCGACCCGTCGCACGTCGGGAAGCTCGCCGTGGAGAAGAGGGAAGAGGGGGCCGCGGACCCGTGGAGAACGGACCAGCACTCCTCCGCGAAGGCGGGGGTGATGGGCGCCAGCATGCGGGTGAGGGCCGAGGCGGCCTCCCGGCGGAGGAAGGGGCTGGCCTCGTTCTCGACGAGCACGTTGGTGAGGCTCATGAGGTCCGACACGACCGTGTTGAGCCCGTAGACGTCGTTGTACGACGACGTGACGGACGCAATGGTCCCTTGCACCTCTCGCCAGACTTTGGCGTCAACGTCCCACTGCGCCAGCTCCTCAGGCGTCATCGAATCGAGCTTAGCGTAGCGGGACTCCAGGTGGCTCTCGACACTCTCGCCCGCCGCATCCCCATTAGCCCCCGCCACGGACTCGACGTGGTGGTACACCCGCCCCAACCAGCGCGTAACGCCGGATACCTTCGTCTCATCCCAGTTGAGCACCTCGCTGACGGGCGCCTGGAAGAGCATGTGCGCCCTCGTGGCGTCCGCGCCGTACTTGGCGATGAAGTCGGTCGGGTCGACGCCGTTGTGTTTCGACTTGGACATCTTCTCGAAACTCATGACGGGCGTCTCACCGGTGAGCCGGACCCTCGGCTGCTGGGGGTCGGACAGGTCCAGCTCTTCGGGGGTTAGGAACCGCCCCGTGTCTGGGTCGGAGTACGTCTTCCCGTGGACCATGCCCTGGGTAATAAGCCGCGTAAACGGCTCCGCTGTGGCCTCGGAGTTCTCGTGATCGGGGAAGAGAGGCGTCGTGCTCAGGAACTTGTAGATGAATCGGGCGTAGAGGAGATGCAGGATGGCGTGTTCGACCCCGCCAATGTAGAGGTCCACGGGTAGATGCTTCTTCACGGCCTCCTGGGAGAAGGGCTCGTTCTCGTTGTGCGGGTCCGCGTAGCGAGCATAATACCAGCTGGAATCCACAAACGTGTCCATCGTGTCCGTGTCCCGCTTCGCCGGGCCATGGCACTGGGGACAACTCGTGTTGACCCACTCCGTAGCGTGCTCCAGCGGGTTACCGGGCTTGCCCTCCGACCAGTGGTCGTCGACCTGCGGGAGCTCCACGGGGAGCTGGTCGTCCGGCACGGCAACGGTACCGCAAGACTTGCAGTGAACCATTGGTATCGGTGCTCCCCAATACCTCTGGCGGCTGATCAGCCAGTCCCGCAGCCTCCACTTCTCCACCGGCTTGGCGAGCTGTGACGCCTCCAGAATGCCAGTGAGCATTCGTCCGGCTTCAACCGACGATTTTCCCTTGAACGGACCGCTTTCGGCACTCATAACGCCGTGTCCGGCAAAGGGCTCGTTCAACATGACCGTCGTGGTCTCGTCCTCTGACGCGGTGAGAACAACGCGGACGGGCTCGGTGGATCGATGCTCCTTCCAGAACGCATGATCTCGGACATCGTGGGCCGGTACGCCCATCACCGCACCTTCACCGTAATCACCCAGTACATAAGGCGCAACATATACCGGAATCGATTCCTTGGTCGCATCGGGGGTTTCCTCGTGATACGCGAGCGGGTTGATCGCCCGCAGGTGGGGCAGAAGGTACCCGACCTTTGAGTCCGGCGGGAGACCGGGCAGGGTGTCGAGGAAAGCCTGGAGCTCCGGGTCCGCGTGGGCAAGTTTCGAGACGATGGGATGGGAGGCCGAGAGGGCGAGGTACTGCACTCCAAACAGCGTGTCGGGCCTCGTCGTGAAGACCTCAATCGCCGAGTGGATGTCGTGGCCCAGAGCCATGACGGGGAACTTGACCATGGCGCCCGTAGACTTGCCCAGCCAGTTCTTCTGCATAGAGCGGACCCTTTCTGGCCACGCGTCGTTTTTCGCCAGGACGTCCAGGTCCCTCAGCAGCTCCTCCCTGAACTCGGATATGCGCAGGAACCACTGCTTCAGCTTTCTCCTCTCGACCTTGGCGCCGGACCGCCACGAGCAGCCGTTGGCATCGACCTGCTCGTTCGCGACGACGGTCTTGTCGACGGGATCGTAGTTGACCTCGGCCTCGGCCTGGTAGGCGAGCCCGCGCTCGTGGAGCATGGTGAAGATCTTCTGAGTATGCTTGTAGAATTTCGGATCGCATGTCGTCACTTCCTGATACGCGCAACGCAGTTGTTAGACACAGCGTCCTAGAGCGAGAAGGTCTTCGGCCGCAAACGTACCCGTTCCCAGTCCCAACTACCGCTCATATGCTCCAGCTGGTCCTTCATCTTGCGGATGTTGTCTACCGTCCAATCGGCGGGACGAAGACCCCTGGCAAGCGCCGCGTTCTCGGCAGGCAGGCCGAAGGCGTCCCAGCCCATGGGCAGAAGCACATTGTAGCCCTGTAGCCTCCGGAAGCGCGCAATTACATCGGCAATGGTGTAGACGCGGAGGTGACCGAGGTGGAGGTACCCGGACGGATACGGGAACATGGGGAGGACAAATTGGGAGTCGGATTCGGGAGCCGGTGGCTTCGTCTCGGCGGAGGCCCAGGCGCGGCGCCATTTCTGGTCGAGGGTGGGAAGGTCGAGCTTCCCGGTAGCATAGAGTCGAGCATGCGGCAGCAGCGTCGCGGGGCGCGAGCTACCGAGGAGCAGCGGGCGCGTGGATCTGCCAGCTATCGGAGCCGAGCTCAGGCGCGCGAGCGCCCTGCGGCTCGCCCATGAGTACGCGGTCAGATTCGCACACAGCATTTGCATTAGGCCCGTATCATGTTTGGACGGAAGGGGAGGGTCCCGCGGGATTTGCGGCTCGTTCGTGGTGTTGCGAGGGAAGCTTGTATCGAGCTGTCATACCACGCGATCGATGGCTCGAGACCCTGTGACAAATATTTTTGGGGAGCTCCGGGCGGTTTCCGGCGCGCCGGCAGGTACGGTACCCAGGGACGAGTGGGGCGTGTACCGAGCAGAGCATGCCTTAGCGAGCACGACACACGTGACGTCACATGGATTGGCAAGTACTTCGTACCGTTTTCATCGTAAAAGTCCCGACATCAAAAAAAGAACCCCGCGCTGCCCCCACCCCACCACGTAGATGCTACACTATGCGGCGCGGGGTGCTCGGAGGAGATGAGAACACCATGACAGAACACTCACGATTTTAACCCGCGAATCAACCATAGCGGCTCAGATTGTCTTTCCTACTCAAGAAACATGAGCCTGTCATGGGGTGGCGAGTCAGGAGAACGCAGCGCAAATGACGAAATTTGGGGGAGGCAAGAGAGGGTGCGGGGTGACGGTGGCCAGAGAGCAGAGCGATTCCCGTACTTGTATACTAGATGGATGCCACTTGTAGAAACAGATGCCGCGTCTCGTGGGAGATGAGCCGTTTCCCGAACATGGACGACTTGGGCGTACATTCTTAGTGGGAACTCCCGATGCCACTAGGCGATGGAGTGGGTATGACCGATAAAGCGAACTTCGGCACTTCGATGTCGACATAGTCATTGGCCCTTTCGAGGTACAAGAATCCAGTTTCTGCCTTTGCATATCCACTCGTCTCTGGACCCCGGCGACAGAGGCATTGATTGAAGAAGACCACCCAGGCTACTTGTCGCTGTCGGTGTTTGTCCCATACGCATTCTCTCGTCAAATTCAAATCCCACTGGCCCCAGCCGCCCTACACCTGCCGCGACCTGATTCCTCTTCGGGCGCGAGTTGCAGATTTTAAGCCTTCTTAATCCGACATACCGAAATCGGCTGAATCATACAGACCCCGACCTGGTGGACCACATTCTCCTCGGAAGCCCAAGCAACATTAGGCATTGCATTTCTGTCTTCTGAGTATTCTCCTCACATCTGAACCCATTAGCCAGCGTCCACCGAATGAAGTCTTAGCTGCACCCACCCATCCTCCGCCGAACAGTCCTTCGCCGAAGCCGCAGTCGCCAATCCCCACCTCGACATCATCTCGCCGAGCCCATCTCCCCCCTTGCTCGCACCTACCTCCGCCAGACCAAGCCATGGACAAGATCACGGACAAGATAGCGGCCCTGCCGCCGGACGCCTTCTACACGTCCCTTGAGTTCTTCCCGCCCAAGACCGCCATGGGCTTCTCCAACCTCCGCGATCGCCTCGACCGCATGGAGCGCGCCCTGCGCCCGCTCTTCGTCAGCGTCACCTGGGGCGCCGGCGGCTCTACCGCCCAGAAGTCTCTCGACCTCGCCGAGATCTGCCAGCGCGGCCTGGGCCTCACGACCTGCCTGCACCTTACGTGCACCAACATGAGCCGGCGCATGGTGGACAAGGCGCTGGAGGACGCAAAGGCCCTCGGCATTCGGAACATCCTCGCCCTGAGGGGCGACCCGCCGCGCCCGGACGAGTACCGCGACCCGGCGGACGACGACGACCCCACCGAGTTCTCGTGGGCCATTGACCTCGTGAGGTACATCCGCAAGGTCCACGGCGACTACTTCTGCGTCGGCGTGGCCGCGTACCCCCAGGGCCACGCCGACGGGAGCCACCCGGTGCACCAGAGCGTGGAGCACGACCTCCCGTACCTCGTCGAGAAGGTCAAGGCCGGCGCCGACTTTATAATAACACAGCTCTTCTTCGACATCGGCGCCTACGACAAGTTCGAGAAGGCGCTGCGGGAGCACCCCAGCGGGGCCCTCAAGACGATACCCATCATCCCGGGCCTCATGCCCATCCAGAGCTACCAGATGATCAAGCGGACCACGAAGCTCAGCCACGCCTCTATCCCCGACTCCATCATGGACCGCCTCACCGAGGTCAGGGGCGACGACGAGCGCGTGAAGAACGTGGGCGTGGACATACTGAGCGAGATCATCGAGGAGTGCAAGGAGATCAAGGCGCGGACGCCCGGGCCCCGAGGCTTCCACTTCTACACCCTCAACCTCGAAAAGGCAGTCTCCTTCACCCTCGAGCGCACGAACCTCATCCCCCACACCGACAGCGACGAGGAGGACGAGGACGTGGCCGTCGACTCCGCGCCCGACGCCGCCGCCGTCCAGGTCAACGGCGTCAACGGCGCCGACAGCAAGCCCCACTCGCGCCGGCACTCGGCCGTCGGCTCGGACCCGCACAACCGCATCATCGTCGACGGGCTGCGCGCCTCGCACCCGGACTACGAGGCCACGGCGCGCGAGGCCGGCATCCCCGCCGAGCCCGTCAACACGCGGGCCAACACGCTCGCGATATCCGAGGGCGAGGGCGTGCTGGGCCGCGAGGCGACGTGGGACGACTTCCCCAACGGGCGGTGGGGCGACGCCCGGTCCCCCGCGTACGGCGAGATCGACGGGTACGGCGTCAGCCTTCACATGTCGACGACGCAGGCGCTGCAGCTGTGGGGGAGCCCCACGCAGGTGTCGGACATCAACGATCTATTCATCCGCCACATGCAGGGATCCCTCCGTGCCATCCCCTGGAGCGAGGAGGAGCTCATGCCCGAGAGTACCACGATCCAGTCGCGCCTCATAGCCCTCAACAACCGCGGCTGGTGGACCGTCGGCTCCCAGCCCGCCGTCAACGGCCGCCGCTCCTCGGACCCCACCTTCGGCTGGGGCCCCGACAACGGCTTCGTCTTCCAGAAGGCCTTTGTCGAGTTCTTCCTCCCCGGGAAGGACTGGGCCGCCCTCCGCGGGAAGCTGGTCGACACGTCGCTGAGCGACAAGATCTGCTTCTACGCCGCGAATGCCCGCGGCGACTTTATCTCGTCGGACCTCGTGCAGCCCCCTCCCGCCGCGACGGCCGAGGCACCCGCGCCGAGCACCAACGCCGTCACGTGGGGCGTGTTCCCCGGAAAGGAGATCATCACGCCGACGATAATAGAGGAGGTCAGCTTCCGCGCGTGGAGCGAGGAGGCGTTTGGTATCTGGGCGGAGTGGGCGCGGGTGTACGGCAAGGGGTCGCAGAGCGAGAAGTTCCTCGAGGGGATTAAGGAGGACTACTGGCTGGTTAACATTATCCACCACGACTTTGTGGACGGGGAGGCGCTTTGGAGCCTGCTGGAGTCGTAAGACTGATGAGACGGAGCGTGGGGACAAGGGGAATGGTGGTGGGAAGGCCGAGCACCAGAGAGGCGGGAGTACTGGGGGTATATATCAACCATGGCACAGGCATCTGAACGAAGAACATATCAACATGTTTAAATTGAATATATTGACCTCTCTCCTTGGGAGGGAACAAATCATTGGGTCTAGGCCCGTCTCAAAGACCAAAAGCAATGTAATGTGCCAGATCCTTTCCCTTCGCAAAATCCGTACTCTCCGCCTCTAGCTATAAAAGCAAATCCGAGCATCACGCCTTACACGGCTTTTATTTTCCTTGACTTTGCTTAACTTTCCCTGCCCTGTCCCTTAGATTCTCGCCTCTTGTCTCAGAACCTAGCATACATGCGAGTCTTCAACAAAAACAAAGGAAATGACGGCGCCCTTTCCGGGGGCATTTCAGACGACAAATGGAAAAGGAAACTGAGGCTGGACTGGCCAACCTTGTTGGTATCATCGTTTATGAAAAGTTCGTTGAAAAGAAGCAGGGCGAGGAAATGCTGTAAAGACGTCGAGAGCAACATGTTTGCCGTTGTTCCTGCTCAAGCCAGCTTTGTTGGCTTTGGCCTTCTCGCCCAAACTCCATCTCACCGCGGAGAAGAGTTAAATTTTGTACACAGCACCAAGTCGAATGCCTCAAATCTCGCCGTCGGCGTAAAAGCTCCCCATCGTTGCAGGGTCGAACACAGGCTCCTCCATCGAGAACCCACTCACGAAGCTGTCCTCGTAGAACGACTGTGACAGGGTGGGCTTCACGTCCTCCGTCACGAGCGACGAAGAAAGGCTATTGTCAGCGGGGGTGTGGGCGCTGTCCTCACTCTCAGAGGTGAGGTCCAGGGCGGTGTTCCTAGCGCGCTTTGCCGGTCGAGGGGCGGGGGTGGGCGTGAGGTCGCGTGTTTTATAGTCGACATCCTCGGAGGCGTCGCCGTCGCTGCCCTCGAGCTTGATCGGAGTCTTCCTCTTCCTGCCACCGGTAGACCTGGCCGTCGTCGGGGTCGATCGTGCGGTGCCTGGTGTGGACTTGGTCGGGGACCGCTTTGAAGGGGTACCGGACGTGAAGCTCAGGGCGGCCAAGGGATCCTCGCCGTTATCCGAGGCGCTCTTCAGACTCTGAGCATCCTTCTTGATGCCTCGGAACTGGAACTGGATGCCATCGGGTGTCGACTCCCCAAAGTACTTGCAGATGTCTAGGCGGCTAGTTAGTGAAATTCACCACGGAGCAATTGTGTATATTGTGCTTCGTGGAAGGACATTCGCGAGCACCAAGGCGTACCGGGATCAATCTTGTTTTGGTCCTTGGGGAACAGGTTGTCTGCGACGCCCATGTTCTTGGGATCTTGGCCGGCGTCCAGACCCCTGCGGATGATGGCAGCCTGGGTTCGGATGTGCCGCATGCGATGGGCCATGATGTTGTCCGTCAAGTCTGAGCCATAACAGGTCCGAATCTCTGGGGCGGAAATATCAGAACCCGCGTGTCCAGGTGAAGAGGCAAGCGCCAAGCAACGGTTTACGAGATGGCCCGATCCAGATAAGGTGGGCGGCCCGGGGGGACGCGGCGGAATTGGGGGGCGAGAACGAGAGAGAGACAAAAAGAGACAAGAGGAAGCTGCTTACCCTTGTAGTTCCATTTGACTTCGGGGTGGGCTGCAACGATAGCTCGGAGCAGTCGAGCCTGCACCTCGAAGGACTTGAAGTTGGTCTTGGTGTTGGAAGGAGCCATTTTGCCTTGTTGCTGTTTGGACGAAATGTGAGCCGCGGTCAAAGAGCATAAAGTGGACATGATAAGGCTTGAGATGAGTGTGGTGGAGGATGAGAGGAATGTGTGAGCTTGGTTGGAGAATGTGGGTTCAATATGGCGGTAAATCTAGTCGGGAAGGTGCTGGGTGCTCCTTCTTCCGTATATTTTGCAAATTCTCTGCCGCGTAGGGATGAACGGGGAAAGTGAGTAGGAAGATGATGTTGCCCAAGTGTAGCGCGTTTCGGGCCACGGGCTTTCCCAGGGATGATGCTTTTTATGGAGTGGGAGGTGCGCAGGAGAGGCAGCGAGGACTTGATAGAAGTGAGCTTACCTGAACTCCGCGTGGAAACTGAGAATGGTTGGTGAAACGCGGCGAGAGACGTCGTCTTCAAAGCCGGGAAGGTGTTTCTCAAAAGCGGCGAGCTCGAATGATATCGTAGAAGGTGCTGGCTGCTTGATGTGGTAGAAAGAAGGTTGCAGACAAAGTGATGATATCTCGAAGAGAAGGTAGTAGAGTGGTGCTGGAGGCAAGATTAGTATGGCGCTTGAGAGGCTAGGTATGTTGATGTGGCTGTGAAAGTATGGATGGGATAAGGGTTGGGGAAAGAGAATGATGTCAGGTGTGTGGAGGGGAAGCGCCGGGCGCAAGCTGAAGAGAGAATGAATGAGAGACTCGGAAGGAAGGAGCGAGGCAGTTGGGGTGCTCTTTCTGTTCGAGTGAAAATGCGATACTTGCGCCGTCTTGTATCCGGAGGAGTTGAGAGTAACGATGAGAAGGCAGCTTACCTGATTGATGAAGAAGCGAATGGGTGAATGAAGGAAAGAAGCGGTATTTCGAAGAAGTGGACGATGTTGTCTAGGGGCGGTTTCGTGTTCGACCCTGAGGTTGAGATGTGTGGTTGATGATGTTGCCGGAAAGGTGAAGTTGCGCCGTGACCTCCTCGATTTCTGATGTGGTGGGGAATGGACGACTGAGGAAAGAATAAGAGAAGGAGTGAACAGACCAAGGACCCCGGACGTTCAAGGCAAGGCGACCCTAAACAACTAGACAACAGGTGTGCTCCTTCCCGTTGTCGAAGCCTCTGTTGGACGCCGACCTGGTCAACCCCGGCGGCAGACGAGTCGCAAGGCCCTGTATGCCTCAGGACCCAAGCTCCTAAAGTGCTTGCAGCTCACTGCCCCACGAGCCAAAAATGATACACCAGGTGCGACCCTCGCCCGTCGCCGTGCTGGGAGCGCAGACGTTGGCCGTATAAGACGAGTTTCGGGAGGCCGGTTTCGTACCCACACGGACAGCGACTGGAGCGGAATAGGCAGATCTAGTCTCGGGTAGTTCGCTGCAAGGCAAATGTACAGGTGAGGTTGGACGATGGCATCCGGGGTGGTGGGAGGGAGCTTCGCTGCGGGAGTGTGGAGAGCGGGCCGGGTCGAAAATGGGGGGGCTGGGGTCAGAGTCGCCCCTGGACTTGATTGTCCCGGTGGAGGACGGTGAAGATGCGATGGGGTATACACTGCTCCCGGATTTGCAACCGACACTTCGACGGGATACCAGGCGTGGGTTGTAAATCTGAAGTGGCCGCTTTGTTCTACTGACGATTCTATGTACACCTAGATTTTTGGATCGTATGAAATCGGAGACTTGGCGGGATGGTAGACACGACAAGGTCTAGCCTCCATGTGCACCCTAACAGCTGGTAACGCCGTTCTCCTGCACCGCGAGTCTGGATGCCGCCTCGAGGTAGAGGAATCCACCTCCTCTCTCCGGCCACTGGCCAGGCAACGAGGCCGCCCGGCTCTTCTTGCAGGGCGCATGGGCCCCTTTTAAAAAAGTACTTCAGATCCCTGTCGTCAATGTCTTGGCGCTCGTCCGAGTCGTCCTTTCTTCATGCGATCAACCATTCGACCTCAGGGACTGGAAATGGGGTCAGCACTCAGCAGCAAACGTGTTTCTTCATTAGTTGGTATTATTAAAGTCTATATATATATATCTTCATAGCTAACTTGGCTCGTAGTGTAAGTATAATCCACCCCGCGACACCCCACTCCCATTCATGATAATTCGTTACGCCATATGCCGTCGCCCCTCAAGTGTCCACTCACGTCGCCGCCGTGGGCGTGTACCTCCCCGTCGGCTGCACCCCGAACTCCCTAGACGAGACCTTTGCAAGCATCTCCCCGCCCGGGTCCCCGGAGTACATCTCGATGGGGTGGTCCTTGACGGCCTCGACGGGGCCCTCGCCGTACATGAGGTACTGAACGCCTAGGTAGCTGTCGCAGCAGCCCTGGAACATGGCGCACAGCTTGAAGGCGAGCGGGATCGTGCCGGCCGACGTGTAGAAGTAGAAGAGCTTCATGGCGTCGCCGCCGATCCAGCTCGCGAGCACCGACACCCGGAAGCCCTTGCAGGACCGCGCCCGCGCGTTGGCCAGGACCTGCGGGACGGGGAGCACCGCCTCGACGCCGAGGCCGATGTAGCCCAGGAGCGACGAGTATGGGCCGTAGACGGCGTGCCACGGCGACAGGATGAATTCGAAGACCACCAGTCCGGCGACGAAGTAGAAGAGGAACTGCCAGTACCTGTTGTTCCCCGGTCCGTTAGCGCGCTGTCACAGAAGGGTAGGGGGTCCCCCGGGGGGGGGGGGGGGGGGGGTKTGGGGGT